>VYXH01007507.1:292840-311975 GCA_013397275.1 Burhinus bistriatus
AGCCTGGAGAAGAGAAGGCTGACAGGAGACCTTATACTTGCTTGTAAGTCTCTAAAGGGTGGGTTGGAGGAGGATGGAGGCAGACTCTTTTCAGTGGTTCCCAGTGACAGGACGAGGGGCAATGGGCACAAGTTGGAACATAGGAAGTGCCATTCAAATGTGAGAAAAAACTTCTTTATGGTGAGGGTGACAGCGCACTGGAAGAGGCTGCCCAGGGAAGTTGTGGAGTCCCCTTCTCTGGAGATTTTCAAGACCCGCCTGGATGCAGTCCTGAGTAATGTGCTCTAGGCATTCCTGCGTCAGCAAGGGAGTTGGACTAGATGATGTCTAGAGGTCCCTTCCAACTCTAAAAATTCTGTGATTCCATGATTCCATGAATATCAGTTGCCTGAGATTTAGGCATGCTTATATATTGAACAATACACTGTCATCATCAGTCTAAAGACAACATCTAAAGAAACGTTGATACAGAGCTACACTGCTGGGTAATGAGTCATATTAGGCAGTTATGTCCCAGTTCAACACATTCAGCTCCCATCTGGCTGCTAGACTTCTTAAAAGTAAAAGACAACACTGTGAAATCTGGCCTTCTACAACAGGACTGAATTTTAAATAGTAACTCCTAAAAATACCTAGAGATGCTATCATCTTCTATTAGGTTACATGAATGTTTGCTCAGAAAATGAAACGTTACAGGTTTTTTCTTCTCATTCAGACTAAGTATTTCAGGCGGGAAGCACCAATTAGCAATGGAGAACATTTAAAGAATTAACATTGAGTTATGTTCTTGCTCCTGATGGAGGGCTGACTCAGCTCTGGGGTTTTGGCTACACGTTACAAGAAGCAATTATTTTAGTTAAATAACAATGGATAAATAACTCAGAACTTCTGGGACAACATTTTCCCAGTGGAGAACACCTATTTATCAAAGTCCAGATGTTTTGAATAGGGCTAGGGATTGCAAAGAAATCCCAGTAGACAGCTGCCAGCAAACTCACTGGGCTTCCCAGCCACCTGCTGTGGGCCTGCTGAGAAACCTGCCCTCTGGGACTGATCTATCTGCACTATATAACCTGAATCTGGACAATTGATTTTTTCCTAAGAAACAAGCTCCTGCTATGACAGCTTTGCTTAATGAAGTGATTCTCAGGCCACAACTTACTTGTGATCTTGTGAATCAGTCTGACACTCTTCTCTGTGCCCAAAAGGTGCGACGCAGTTTGTACAGCTCACTCCACCAGGACATAGCTTTCAACCAAAGCCACTTCACAGAGCAGCTGCTAGTTTTATCCTCAAATGCTGCCTGCCTTGAGCAGCTTAATTATCTTATCAGCTTCTGCATCATATAGTTATCTACAGGCACCTGTGGGAAAGAGACAGTCTTGGGAAAAGGGCTTTATCCCTCCTTTCAGCTCTGACCTCAAAACTTTTTCCCAAGCCTGATCATTTGTTATGACACCAATTTCAAACCTTCGCAATAGCTCACCATGACAGAGGAGAGAGCAGCCAGAGCCCACACCCTTCCCAGGGCCAGGAGCCTCACAAGCCTTGGAAACCACCCAGCCCCATCCTCCCTGCCTCCAGTGGTTGCTGAAATAACTCTGCTCTCTGCATCAACCAGCTGGCAAAGGGCTTTGAAAAAGTCATTAGGGTAGCATTTGCTGTGACAAAAACACGGGAACCAATTCTGCTTTGTGTGTACAAGGTGTGAGTACTGGCATCGAGGGCCACCCCGAAAGAGTGCACGGGTGCATTGCTTGAGGTTGGGACAAGCGGCCATGGTGATGGGTGAATCCTGCACTTAAAGCAGGAACATACCAGGGGGAAAGGCTGGAGCTGGAAGTAGATGCTGCATTGTTCCCCCAGGGCTTGCAGCCTCCCTGCCCCTTGTGACACTGTCTTGCATGCTTCTGGGATACCAGCACATGCTGAGAAATGTTATATCTAAGGGATGAAGTAGGCAATCTCCACCTTTACAAGTGAAAAACCACGCTTTTGGGGAAGGTGGGGGAAGGAAGGGGAGACTCTGCAGTCTTTGGGCTTTATTTAAATAGTTAAAGGGATGTTAGGGTTTGTCCTAAGTGCTGCCCTGCTCCATCAGCTTGCTCATCTCATAAATGAACTGGTTCAGCTCCTTAAGGAACCTTCCATGAACTCAGAACTGATATAAACTGCATCTGTCATTTCCTGTATATTCTCAGAGCAAAGTAAGAATTGATAAATCAAATTTTCATTAAGACTTTATTGGTGTGTTTCTAATTTATTCACAGAGGAATATGCCATAGACAATCAAAGCAGAATAGATCCAAGCACCATATCCAGATTAAAGACAGCAGTACACAAGAACCAGGATGATATTGCTATGATATTAACACAGAGTTGATATCATACTGAAATGATGTCAGATTGATGTCACCACCTTGCATCACTAAATAGAGTAAGAAAGTGGGTTTGTTTGCATTTAAGCTAATAACATTGTCTTAGAAAAATAAGTCTGTTGTCAATTTTCCAGCAAATACTCTTTGCAGCAAATACTGGAAGCAAATACTGTTTCTCAGAAAAGAAACTAGTAAGAATGGGTCACACCAAAGACACAGACCAACTTCATGCCCTCAGGTGCTCCTCAAAGGGGAGGTAACCTGGCAAGCTCCTGCACTTCAGCAAGTGGAGAGCACAAAATCAATTGAAGCACAAAATAGATGCTAAGGATGAATGAATGCTGTAACCCAGGTCCTAATCCTGTTAATATTCCTGTTTACATTTTATTTTACATGCGAAGTGCTCAGGAATAGTCTGTAAGGCACGTTTCTTTGGCTGCATCAAAGAAAAACAAAGCCTTAGACAATCCTCCACCCCAGGTTCATGGTACTCAGGATGCTAATGACTTCTCAGAAGCCATTTCTGTTCACCTAAAATAGACTTCTAGAAAACGCTATCCCTTTGGTCCAGTTGTTGCTTGATTACAGACAGAACCAAGCTTTTGTGCACCTCGGTCTCCAGTTCCTCTTTAAACATCCCATAAAATTCCAAGGAGAACGAAATCTCATTTGAAACTCTGCTTATCAGACCCTGAAATAAAAATAAATTATGTTCTTTTCAGTTTCTACGTTCTCTGCACTGTTTCCCAAAGCCTATACTGACTCTTAATAGTGAAACATCTCTCAATGTTATGCCACACATTTACCTTGAGAGTCTTTTAACCCCCTCATCCCTTCAAGTAAATAAAATTTCCATTTCAGCCTTATGTTCTTGCTCTGATAGATAGCATCCCTGGTTACTTGCCTTCCTTGCAGTCAAGGCAAGCATGTAGTTCTTGCTAGCACGCTGACTGCATGCTCCTTACCAGATAAATTGCTCTTTCATGAAGGATGTTTAACTGCTTAGAACTTTGTCCAGCAAAAGACATAGTAAACTGTAAGGAAATCTTATTCCTTATATGTGATGCCAACATTATGTAACTATTAGGGAAGAAGGACATTGATATTTCACTTGATCTTACAGACTCCTGGCAACTTCTGGCTCTGAAGCATGACAAAAGGCTTCAAAGTATTCTCAGATGTTGGTGTAAAACCAGTATAATTCTAGGGACAGCTTATTCTTCACAGGGGATATGAAGGAACATATGGTGTCCTGCCCATCAAAATCTTTTTGCAAACCTATATTGTAGTCTCTGGTGCAGGAACTAAGATTGGCCTAACGCTGCAGTATTGTCCTATGTCAAAAGTGTCTTCCAGAAATGTCAGGAAGAAAGCAAATACTCTTTCCTTCATGCTGCCTGCAATTATTTCTTTACCCAAAAGCACCGAAGAAAGGGGAACTTCAATACCTTAGTTATATGGGATCTGCTGTGTAAGCACAACCATCAAACTGAGACTTCTTTCATTACTCCTCTCCCCATCTTTTTTAAAACACCTGTCTACCAGTTTTTTTCTGACAAGTTTGAAAAACTATGAATTTTAAGTACAGCTAAGCACCTTGTTCACAGCAGGTTTGGAGGACACATATTTCCAGATGGTATTATCAGATAGAGCAGCCCTTTTGCCATCTGCAAGCACAGTACATCATGTAGCCTCAGCCAAAGGTAGCTGCTGCTAGTAGCCAAAGGACCGTGTTTGTCCTTTGTTGCCTGTTTCCACTCTTCATTTCTAGCAGTAACTGAATTTTGAGTCAGTTACTTAATGCCTGTGAAAGAATAAATCATTGAATATCTTCATATGTTGTAACCGAAATATCCTTGTAGTCTGAAATCATCCACATGTGGTCGTAAACTGAGTTATGCTTCACATGCAGCAGGAATAGCGTGACAAAAGAAAATCTCTGTTTATCCAAAAAATCTTAAACCCATTCTACCCAGATCAAAACATTATTTCTCAAGCAAGGATTTACATGAAATGTTTTAGAACCAGAACACAGAAACCTAGCCTTGGAGAACATTTTCCAGTTGCAGGTTAAGATCAAAACTAGGGGAATGGTTGCAGGAATCACGGTGCTCTAGGAGAACAGACACATCTGTTAGAGCTGTCCAGCTGACTGGCTTACAGAGAGCTCTCTGGGAAATAACATATCTCCCCACAAACGAGGAGAAAAATATTGTCATTTTCCTTGAGAGATTTGATGAAGAAAGTTTTCATGCCATAAAGCTAGTGTAAATTGCCTTAGCATGGAAATGAATGATGGCAGCTTGCAATATTTGGCAACAAGGGTTGAGTGGTGTATTGCTGGGTACCAGGTATGGACACCTGCCCATATCTAAGAGATCTGACTACCCTCATCATGGTCTACCCAGGGGAAAAGGAACTAGGAATTCCCAGTTAAATGTTTTTAATAGGGAAAAGAAAATCAGGTGAGGTGGGCTGTTTTTTGCAAAACTGACTATTTCCCATGGAACTTCCCTATTTTTCAGAGCTGCATGTTTTTTTGGGGGGTGGGGAGGAATTACTTCGAGAGAAAAATTCCCTGCTTTGCTAATAAATTATATCCAAGTAATGTGTGTTCCCACCACAGATGTATCAGCTTTAGAAAAGAATGTGTGAGGATATCATGTTGCTCAGCTATTTTAAGACTTCCAGTACTACGAAGATATCCTACTCATAAAAAAGCATGTGCAGACACAGCCTAATTTTTGCAATGGAGCCCACATATAAAGACAAAGCTCAACCAAAGAGCACAAATATAAAAACAACCCACATCATTTCAAATAGATTCTACACTAAAGACTTGATCTTATTTGTACCAGTGCGACTACACTGAAATCAGATGTCAACTGAGGAGGTGCAGAACTGGACCATAGAAATTCTTGTCCCTCATAATATATTACGTTCTTGTGCTTAAATACGATACTCTTCTGGTAGGCAATACACAAACAGACCTAATTTTACATGGGAGTGGCCGCTATTATATTCTCTGATATACAACAATCAGAGAATAACATAGCAGCTCAGCTGACAGGCAGAACAGGTTTCAGTATGCTATTCCAGACTTTTCTGCCACAAAATTAGCTGTCTGTGAAAGAAGAAACCAAGTTCTTCTGCTGTGTGATTTCAGTTGTCAATCCTGACATAAAACATGATCTCTGCATTCACTTTTAGAACTTTTGCCAAAAGCCTGCAAATCTTACAGACCTTCTGAGAGCTTGTGAGAATCCACTTACCAAAGGTTTTCTGCAGGATAGGGCTTCAGATTTTGCCAAGAAGGATAAACGTTAACGTGGGTACCCATCCTTGCTGAATACAGGTCACACAGAGCAACACAGAGATGAGCAATGCATCAAGTTAGACTATAGTCTTGAGCAATCCCTGATTATAGAATAATTCTAAGATTCAGTACAGCTTATTTTGCTGTACAGTGTTGCTCAAAGCTCCCAGTCATTTGAGCATAAAACCCTTTATCCATAAAACGTGGGCTGAAAGTATGTTCCCATGGATATGCTGGTCCGGGATAAGGGAAGTGATGCATTCTGAGCAGTGCCCAACTGCTGATTTCTCATCATTAAAATGGCCAAGCCCATGCATCTGTGCTCGGGTTTGAATTGGGGAGATTTACAACACAAACTGTGGCAGGTTCAGGCCAGCTCTGCCCGTGCTCCAAGCCTGAAAAGGCTAATGTAACCTTGTTATCGTCGCACCAAGCCCAAGGTAATAAAGCCTGCCGTTGCATTTCATCTCTCTCAGCAGGTTTAATTACCTTAGCCTCAAGTATCCTACTGACATGTTCTCTACTGGCTTCCTATAGCAACCAGTGGACGTAAGCATCCCACACTTCCCAGACCCTGCTTCTGCTGGTCCTCTTATGTCCTCACTTCACATCCATCCTCTGCATTTCCCAGCCAGGCAGCTAACACCAGCTTGGCATTTACCCTACAACACCTTGTGGCCTCTTCACTATTTATTCTAGCTCTACTAGGCAGCTTACGAGGCTGCCTGGCAAAGCAGCCAAGAGATGGCAGTTCCTGGGATAATGTGGACATGCAGCAAAGGGAGGGCTTTGTTGGTGACTGCCTTCCTCCCATCAGCTCTGAGGCATCAGACAAGTCTTTGCCTCGCCGCTGGTCCCCAGGCCCATGATCTGCCCTTGGGCAGCCGGGACAGTGGAGAGAGGAAGGGGACACAGCCTCAGCACGCAGAGCAACCTCTGAAGCGTGGCAGCAATGAACAAGTGCACAAGGAAGATTTCCACTGGGAAGAGGGAAGGGAAAATTCCCCAAGGCAGTGTCATCTCTGCTTACTCTTCAACATAAGACAGCAAGCAACAGGCTCAAGTCTCTTCCATTTCAGGACTTATTTCACTTGCCTTCATTGCAATTTGTTTAACAATCAATAGCGGGTTAACTTTTTATGTGGATTGGAGGAATAGGAATTTCAGGTTGGTACTTAGATGAGCTTTGTATAGTCAAATATTTATTCGTAGTATTTGAAAGAAAGCCAAGGTAGTACAGGTGTTCATAGAGCCTGCTGCCCACAACACATTTCAGCCTTACCCAAGAGGAAGCTAACATGCAATTGTGCTATCCATGTTTTTCCTTCCAGTTTCTAGATTTATAAAACAGAAGACCACACTCAAGCATCTAGGCTACTCATATATAAAACACTAACCATAAAATTGCATTCAATTGCCCTGTATTGAACCCAGTAACATGCATCTGACTAAAGCATAACTTTTCTAGCTGAAGCTTACCTCCTGTAAAAATGAACAGTATTATTTTAAAGGAATTAAATTTTCCATTCTCACCTTCTTCATTTATTCTATTGCTACTTTCCATGAAAAAAGCATGTAACATACAGGCAAATAAAAATTACTTGATGATACTTACAAAATTTAAATAAATTGCTTTTCAGCTTTCTTTTGCTAAGCTAAGTAGACTGAGCTATTTTAAGTTTTGCGCTGACAGAATGTCCCTTCAGCCCTCCAATAGCTTTTGTAGCTATTGTCATCACCATCTTCAAATTTGTTCTGCATTTTAGGTGGACTCTGGACACGCATACCAGATTGCAGCATTGGTGCCCCTTCTCTCTTCCCTCCTCATCTTCATTGCTCTTGTAATGACAGCATCAGCCTCTCTTACCCCAGGGCTGCAGTGGGAGGGCATGGTATGGGACAGACCAGCCCCTACAGCCTTTTCAGACTCACTGCTTTCAATTTCCTATTCAAGGGACAGCCTTCATTGCCTGGTTCTGAACAGTTTGTATTTGTATTAGCAAACCATGTGTAAATAGACCTCCAATACTGAGACATCCTGATTCCTCTCTCCAGCTCCTATGTCATCATCATTGATTAAAACTCTGCCAAGTTTTATGACATAAAATCACTGCTAATCACAGTATGAGAATATTTGCATTTAGATCATTGACAAAAACACAAATAGTGTAAGGCTTGGTAGCAATCTAGGACATGGAATGTGCTAGAAATGCTTCCATTTGGGGACGTTTCCTTTTTCACCCAACTTCTAATCTGTGTAGTATTTGCTTTAGTGATATCATAGTGTGCTAGTTTTAACTTAGAACATTATGCAGTACTAATACTGTCATTGTATTTTTATATATTTTAATGAAACACAGTCAAATTAGATTTTCTTCCAAAACCATGGTGAATTCCATTAAATACATTCCGTATCCTTTAATCTCTTTATCATTGAACCTCTTATTTCCTTTTTCTTTTCTTGCACAGGATGACAAGACAATATACATAAGTTACACTGGATATTCCACTTGATTTTTCCAAATTTTAGTACTCCTTCAGACTTCCAGTATGTAGTAGCTCAACAATTACTAAGAGGTGCATGGCTTCTTTGTAACTATAAAGAACATTTTACATGAATCAAGTAATGACCAGCCAAGCCAGGATGTTGAAGGTTCTTGACCTAGTTTATCCAGAATGGCCTACTTAGAACAAAGGAAAAAGAAATAATTTTCTAACACACATACTTCAGACATCCTCACTCGCTGCCAATAAATTGTAAAGCAGTTTTCCACCTCTTTATGACCTGAATATATTATCTTGATTCTTTCCAAACAGAACAAAAATACCAAAACCACAAAACACAAGAGAAAAGGAAAAATCATGCATGATTTTTATATTTTCTTCATAGATGCTGACTCTTCAGCCACTTGAAAATTGAGCAAGCTAATAAAGAAAAAACACACTATCATGTCAACAAGTTATGATTCTCCTTTTATTGAAATACAGAGCAACTCCACTGAGGTTAATCAAGCTGTGGAAATAAAAAGTGAATGCAAAGAAGTTTACAAAAATTCATCCCTAAGTTTAGATTTGCCATACATACTCCTTTTATTATTCTCTCTTTGTACAACCATCCAAACAAGAAAGGGGTTTTGTTTGCAGAAACACTTGTGCAAATTGAACTTTGGACTTAGCACATAGTTCATTGGAAAAATACCTTTCCCACGTGGAAGTGGGAATACTTTCTTTACCAAAGCTACAAACTGAAACCTGCTAGCAAGTTGGGATGCAATTAGGATTTATAGTTGGCATCAGCATTGGTGCAAACCAAGTCTCTTCAAGGCAAAAGAATCTCTTTGAGAGCGATATTCAGATTCATTGTGTGTTCATTGTGTTACCAGCCACAAAAGCAGGTAAAACTACCAGAGTTTAAGTTCAGTGGATCACATTAATCAATTTTACTACAGCTATACAGGTACATCACCTGCTACTAGAACCACAGATGTATTACATCCAAAATGAAGATGCACGGCACAAACAGGAAAGAATTACAGAAGATTACATGTTGTGAGTGTGTTTAATACATAGATGGAGTAAGACATACTACCTTTGAGACCCTAATCACTTGCACTATTTCTGCAAAATCTTCCGTAAGAGCCCTGGCACTGATGCATTTCTGTGTGATACAATTCCTATGCAAAACAGCTATCTAGTACAATGCACAGCACCAGACAAATTTTACTCAGACGTGATCCAATAATCCAGATAGGAATCTGAGAACACCTTACACAGATGCAATTACTTCATGAGACAAGAGCAGATTCATTTTAAAACTCACCCTACTTGTACTATCTCAGGAGACCAGACTGCATACAGGTCATTCCTCTGCCAATCCCCAAACAAAACAGTTTCGTGTGCTTTGACGCTCCCCTCCCCTGCACAGAGGGTGCGTGCAACGTTTGTGAGCCATTCATGTGCAGGCAAGGGCTGGTCTCCAGGGCAGCCTGTGCTTTGCTCCGCATGGGTCTGCAACAAACAAGTCACACCTAAGCAGCCTTTTTTTTATTCAGAAACCCCCAGCGGCAGAGGCTGTGCAAGCCTCTGGCATCCAGAGCACAAGTATAGCATCCCCTAAGCTTCTCTGCCACCAGTAGCTCTGCAGAGGCCTTTTACCCAGCTCTACTTCCATGTCAACAGCTACAGCTGTAGCCATAGGCAGGTTGAAGACCCATATTGGCACCTCTGATCACTACACAGACCATCACCTGTAATCGCAGCTCAAAACTGTTGCAACTGCATCGTGCAAGTTGCTGAATTGGTGCAAACTCATTCTTGCCAATGCAAATTTGTTCCAAGACATCTGGAGGGGTAACTTTGTCCCCAAAACACCTTGCCAGGTCAGGTGTAACCTCTATTCCCATGCCAGCAAAACAGCCGGCACAGACTGCGTTATACACACTTGCTAACACAATGGCAATGCATTTGTGTGCTTACTCCTGTTTCAGATCCCATCTGGCTGCCAGGCACTCAGAAACACGCGGGTTAGTATAAACAAATATTGAACTACTGGCACTTCCCAAGCTGCTGTAAAACCACAACGTTTCTCCTCACTGCAGGTCCATGACTTCTAGAACAGAAGTTCCGCCTTATTCCTCATTCCTCTGCTGACATCAACAACAACATTTCCATAAGAGTCAAAGGCAGCAAGATTTTTTTCATTTAATGGCAGCTTTTGCACACCATGTAGTCTAAGACTCATGTATAACATCTCAATTTACATCATCATTTGAAAATACGGAAGAAGTGAAATTTACTGCAGTTCTTTCAGTTGCTAGATTCATTACATATTCGTTTTCACTGAAAAAAAGAAAAGTGAATGAGAAAAAAAGGAGAGCTGCTTTAAAAAAACAAGAGAAAAATTACTCTCAGATAAGTAATCACATTCTCCCCCTGCAATGGCAAAAAAATAGGAACAGAAAAAGAAGAAAGTTATTTCGCCTTTCCTCATCCCCTACCTCTGACTTTCCATACACACTTTCTCTTCCTTCCCTCTACATTGTTCTCGAGACTAAAATAATATTTAAATGTTTTCCTTCTTACTTTTTGGTCATTTTCATTTAGTGGGGGAGAAGAAAAAAAAACAAAAGGCAGTGAAAGCCATTCTCAGAATCCAAACAATTTTGCAAATTAAAACTCTTTTAGACAAGGCATTTTCATTCTGAATTTCTAAAGGCACAGAGTAGTGTTTCAAACAAAAAAGAAAATAGGTTTATTTAAATCTCACTCAACTAGGTTTATTCCTTCAACAACTCAGAAAAAAAAAGGCTCTGTGAGTTACAGAAAGAGGCTTTGATCTCAACTTCATTTAAATAACTATGACTTTGGAGAAAAGTTCTTCTAAATTAGCATTATCATAGGCAATCAACCATAAAAAACAGTATCTAGATTATATAGATAACAAATATTTTACCAGCAACTTGCAGTGGACAAGACTTAAGTGCTGAAAAAAAGCCCTTCCATTAATCATAGAATCATAGAATTATAGAATGGTTTGGGTTGGAAGGGACCTTCAAGACCATCCATCTTTTTCAAACCCCCCTGACGTGGGCAGGCACACCTCCCACTAGACCAGGTTGCTCAAAGCCCCATCCAAACTGGTCTTGAACTCTTCCAGGGATGGAGCATCCACAACTTCCCTATACAACTTGTTTCAGTGTCTCGCCACCCTCAGAGTAAATAATTTCTTCCTAATATCTAGTCTAAATCTACCCTCTTTCAGTTTAAAACCATTACCCCTCATCCTATCACTACACTCCCTGATAGAGTCTCCATTTTTCCTGTAGGCCCCCTTTAGGTATTGGAAGGCCAAATAAGGTCACCCCGGAGCCTTCTCTTCTCCAGGCTGAACAAACCCAACTCCCTCAGCCTGTCCTCATCAGAGAGGTGCTCCAGCCCTCTGATCATCTTTGTGGCCCTTCTCTGGACCCACTTAGGCAGGTCCATGTCTTTCTCTGCTGGGGCCTCAGAGCTGAACACAGTACTCCAGGTGCGGTCTCACCAGAGTGGAGTAGAGGGGGAAGAATCCGTTTCAATAGCTAAAGTAATCTGAAGTTATTCTTGCATGGATTAGAGATGTCTGGGATGTCTCATGTCTGGTGACCCTTCCTGCAGACATCCCAGCTGTCACCAAAGCCACTGCTCTGCCTTCCACTAGCAAACTGCTCAGGCAGAGTACACGGCAGCTTCAGTCAACTACAGAAGTTTCAGTGTCTTTATAACCAGGGTATATTTTCTCTGGAGACACCTTAACAACTGATTCTCTGGCAAATTGCTTTTCCAGCTGTAGTGATATCATGTCAATAATTTCAATTAGAAAGTCTGACAAATTCTCCGCTGCTTTCCTTTGTTCTCACTTCCTTATAAACCACCCATGAGAAATCTTGTTTGCTCAAGGACTCACAGTCAGAGAGAATACCAGGGAGTGACTGGAGAATTTAGTCATCTATGTTTTTATTTGAAAAGCGAAGAAATTGCTAATGAGCATAATCAGGGAAGGAGACAAGACATAGTTGCTAGGATGGATGGAGTTTGTTTTTAAAACTTTGAAAGACTGGTTGTTTTCAAAAGACTATGTGAGAATTAGACAGCCAAAATCCAAAAGCACGGCATGCTCATTATGCCGTCACAAACCATGCATATATATCCAATTTTATTCTTTAATAAAAGGGAAGTCAATTTGATGATGACAGGTACCAGATAGTCTTAGAATGAGCTGTGGAGAACAAGGTAGAGCAGGCTGCTGCCAACACCAGCAACACTATGAATGTGAAGTGTCCTTATGATGTAATGGCAGCCAGTTCTTGCTACTCTACTTCTTATTTCCTAAGTTTTGAAAACGGTTTGATAAAAGGTCAGTTACTTTAAACAAATAAATTTGTTCTTCAAGAAACTCCACAAATGCGTCTGCCAAAGTTAAGATTGTCCCATGTGTTTTACAGGTTTCTATAATACCTGTCACTGTGGTAAATGATACCAGAAAAAAAAAAAAAAAAAAATCACTAATAATGATGATTTAAATCAATGTTCCTCAGTAGAAAATTACAGTGTGCCATGACACTCAAAGGACAGAACTTTGCCAAAGCTCTTTGCCAAAAGCTAACAGAGTTCACAATTCTTTATCCAGAGTGTTAAAAGTGAGTTTTCCTTTCCCTTGAAAATTGACATTGCATCCCTCTTCCAAGAAAATAAAAGACAAGTATTTAGTTTTCTATGCAGAATGCAAAACTCAGTTTTGGTATTTGCACCTCCTTATACAGTCTACACAGCTTCTGTCTAAAGATTACACACACAACAGTCCCTGGAGCACTTTCCATATCAGATCTGAAGATTTTCAGCCCTCGCAGTCATGTTTTTAGTAGGGTCCAAGGGAGAACCAGGGAAATACTGCTCTTCCCTGTACCCTCACCACCTCCAATGTTACCAAATTTCTGTGTATCTGTTCTTTATCTGCCTACTGATACAAACAGCCGCTCCTCTTCAGAGATAATTTCTTGCCAAAGTTGTAAGATTCATTTCAGGCTAGAAATACATGTCCATGGACATAGTACACACAGAGCAGCTTTCATCTTAAACATCCCAGAGAGCACCTCATGGTGCCATTCAGTGCCTTAAGGACAGTTTCAAAGATTCATTAATTGCTCTCCAGAAACATTTCTGAAACACATTTCATTTTTGGCTCTGCTGAGCAAAAAAGTCCTTATGCTTTTAGGAACCAGATTTATACATTTTGACTACCCAGGAATGACCTTAATGAGTGTTCATCTGGAGAGCCAAAAAGATGATCCAGCCACGAAGATTGTTTAAAAAAGGAGAGTGCTAGCCAAGAGACATAAAGCATCTGAGGTTTTCACATCAGTAATAGCACATTGATCCTGAAAATGCAATAGTTCCATGTTTGTGCAAATACTTACTCTTGTTTGTCCAAGATCATTTCAATTCTGTCTTCTACATCCCGCCACAAGAGCTAGTAAAACCAAAGGGTGCGCAGTGTCAAAGATTATGAACAGCCCTGTCTGCAAAGGCAGAAGAGGAAAGGAGCTTGAAATGATTCTCAGCTGCCCGTGGCCTCCGTTCAAGGGAGCAAAGCTTTGCCTTAGCACATCAACACTTGACCACGTGAGTCTGGCAAAGCTCTAGGCAGGTCTGTGCCACCAGAAGAACAGAGCATTTGCTCTGTGATTCTTGATATCACAGTGCCAGCAGCATCTTTCACACATTACAGGGAATCTGGTGACATTGGTCAGTGACTGCATGGCCTCAAACCTGGCAAATGGCAAACTGTGCCTGTGTTGGTGGAGCTGTACCTCTCCCAGTTACATGTACAGCCTTCGCAATAGCAGCACCAGCAGGCTGTGTTTTAATAAAGTCAAATTACGCTAATTTTCCTTAATAATGATTAAGATGGCTAAATCAAGGTATCTTTGATTGACAAGGAGGAAGCCAAGCTACTTTTATGTTTAAATATAATTAGGCTAAAAAGTTCATTAGCTGGGTTTAAAAAAAAAAAAAAAAAAAAAAAAAAAATTAAAAAACCAGGAGCTTGGCTTTTTATATTTAGCTGTATGTGTTTTGTGTTCCTGCAAGCGCTATTGAACGCTAATGAGCCTGTGAAGGAGGAGTTTGTGCTCACTTGCATAGCAGTTGCAGTCACGAGCTACACCAAGGAACAAGTTCAAAACAAATAAAACCGCTACAGGCACCAACAGAGCATGCCAGGATGAAAGCCATGAAATCACTGTCATATTGGCCACATTAGATCAGTAATCAAATTGTCATACACAGGTCCACTGGCTCCACTGTAGCTTTTTCTTTCTGTTGCTGTTTTCTTTGCCACTGTTACAGCAGCAACAGAGACATTGGCCTCATTCAGGCTGCTGGTGGGCTTGGAGAGATGACAATAAGCAACACATCAGTGGGAGGCAAGGACGTATGGACGGACGCCTAAATAGACACAGGTTGTACCACCCAGCCAGCTCTTGTTTTGCAGCATCACAAGGATTCAAAAAGCAATTCTGATTAAATAAGGTTAAAAACAGAAAGAAAGGAGATAAAGCTGGGATAACCTGGCAGATTTTCTACTCCAGCAAATGTACTCCTGTCGAAGTTGCAGGGTCTAGGGCTTGTTGAAGTGACAGGCAGCTGCTGATGTGATGTTACAGGGGATGCTACGGCAGGAGAGGCATTACAGCAGGAGAGGTACTGCAGAAGCTCCTAGAGGGAAGTGCAAATGTAGAAACTGGAAGAGAACGCGTTCCAATCTCACCATAATTAAGAGAAAAAAAGTTACACAAAGAATCAAGAGACTAATTTCTTTTAACAGATGGTTTTGCTGAAATGTCCTATCAGTCTGCATCTTTTAAATTGGAGGTACGTTTTGTGATTAGAGAGAAGGTTAGCACTCCCGTTCTTGTCAAAAGGCAAGGCTGTCTCAACTGAAAGCTAAAGTCAATCACTCACAAACATTTGCCACACCTTCTAACTTAGGTTTAGTTTGCTCTTGACTGGCACAGCAGATGGAGGTGATATAGCTATGAGTTCCAATAAGGTTAATGCAAAAAAAACCCAAACCAAACCCCACTTTCTGTTAAGAACTCACTCCTGTGAGTCAAACTAAGTGTGTCCATTAATCCAGTTTTTGATAGGAAAAGTTTTTCAGGTGATGCTGTGGCCAAAGATGGAATGGCTCCTTGCTTTTCCTGCTCAGTCATTACCCAAAAGTGGCATATTCAAGTCAAATTCATTACCTCCCTCACTGATGAGCTCTTGGGCCACCTAGGCAGTCACAGTAGACTACATAATAAGCTCAGCTGTCATTAAGTTTTCTGGGGCATTTTTGTGAGGGTGTGTTTTGTTTTACTTTGTTTTTAATTTTGCCTCATTTAATTTCCTTTACAAAACAACATTTGGTCAAAAACTGCCACTTGAAGACTACTTCATTGAAGTACTGCATTTAAGGATCAGGGGAGGGGGCACTTGCACACATGGAGTCCTTTAAGAACGTCATATCTCAGCCCCAAGCCCATGGGCAGGCAGGAGAGGAAGAGATGCTGTGGGTGCCCAGCATTGCAAAGCTCCCCATGAGGCTTCCAGGTGACACAACAGATCTGTTCCGGTGGCAGATGTCCCCAGGTTTGGCGTGTCAGAGGGAAACCACCACTTCAGACCAGAGCATGACCTTGACAGGCAACAACAAAAACTTCTGCCAAAGCTTTCCTTTAAAGCTTCCAACACAAAACACAGGCTCTCATAAGAGAAAAAAAAAAAAAAAAATTGAAAACATAAACTTTTCCATTTAAAAAAAGGCATCAAATGTAAGTCTCAGCAATAGAAGCAAATATTTTCTGTTTAAAGAAAAATACATTTTTGTTAACAAAAAAGGAAAATTGTGAAAAATTTTAAGAAAAAATAATATATAAATACAATATGTAGTAGCCTAATCCTTGTGACCCTTTTTTTTTTCCTGTCAAGAGAGGAGGCAATGATTTAGATTTCATTTACCTTC
The DNA here is from genome assembly GCA_013397275.1 of Burhinus bistriatus. Taxonomy (NCBI): domain Eukaryota; kingdom Metazoa; phylum Chordata; class Aves; order Charadriiformes; family Burhinidae; genus Burhinus; species Burhinus bistriatus. The sequence goes on from VYXH01007507.1 coordinate 309,078, forward strand.
ATTTAGTAAACCTAGGACCTACTTAAACTCAGTTCATCTCCCTTGCACACAAGGGTAAGTTTAAAGTAGCCTAGCTCAACGGTTTTGCCTTGTAATTTCGATATCCATAAGAAATCCAGACATTGCACTGGTCAGACATCTCTTCCCTCCCCAGCCTGGTGCCCGAGCTAAGCACTGGCAGTGCTCTGGCAGCGCTAAGTGGCAACCAGTTGCTTTCAAAGGGGAAAGCTAGTTTGGAGCCGGTTTGTGTTTGCCAGCTGTGTGAGGTCCTAAGTCTCTATCCCTTACTGCCCTTTTGTGAGTGCTGGCTGCAGTTGTTGTCTTGAACTGGACACAGGCCAGCCAAACAGCTGGGTACAAACTGAGAGGTCAGACCATGGGTGCATCCAGCCTGATGCTCTACCTCCAGCAGCATGATGGGAGACACCAGTCATGCATGCAAACCCAGCTACACTCCTCTCCGCTCTCCTACCCCCTCCTCCAGTACCCTCAGCTGCTGTGTTAGAGTTGTTAGAGGATACATGCTTCTTTTTGTGTCATTTAAACCCTTAAGTATCTGTTTCCAGACCTATTGCCCATGAAATTGTCTAATCTGTATTTGAATTTGCTGGTGCCATCTGCTTCTACGGTCTCCTGCAATATCAAATTCAGAAGTTCACTACCCGCACAGTGGAATGCTTTTATCCAATTTAAACTGATCCCCTACCAATTTCAGTGAGTGGCCCTAGTCCCAGTGCTGGGAGATTTAGTTGTGCCTTAGGCTTGTCCACCTCCTTTCTGATTTCGTAGTCTTCAGGCATAGCCCTCCAGCTTCTTCCTCTCCAAGATGAAGAGACTTTTTAATATCCAGCATTTTAATACCTCTTCACAAGATACTGATCTTGATTGCTGCCTTCTTGCGATGTGGAGACCGGAATTGCATACAGCGCTTAAGATGTGCACACACTAAGTAAAACAATGTCTTTTTCCTTGTTCTCATCACCCTTCTAAAGCTGACCAGTATTTTGTTGGGTTGTTTGGCTGCTGCAGCTGCTCTGTGTTGAAAAAGTAATTGCAGAGAGCCCTCAACAGTGACTCCAAGATCTCTTTCCAAGTTCAGCATTAGGTAGGCATGGTTAAGATTGTTTTTTCCTTAGTGTGTGGCCTTATAATTATCTACTTTGAAACTCACCTACTATGTTTTTGCTTGCTCACTCAGTTTTGCAAGGTTCATTTAGAGTCTGATTTCATCAGCACATTGGATTAACTGCAAGACTCTAACATCACCCATAGACATGGAGACTTCACTGTTCATGCCTTTATCCAGCTCGCTGACCATGCTGTTGGAAAAAAACTGTCCCTGGAAGCGCTGCTACTGATTCTTCTCCATAATCGAAGTTGAATATTAAGCCCACTGAAGCCCTGTCTTTTGCTGGACAGATCTTCCAGAGGAAAAGGCAACTTCTCTCTCCAGATAAAACAGTAGCTTTTCACTCTTATGTTCTTCACTGGTCACCACAATACTCTGCAATCATGAAGGTCTGTCCATGAAAGTACTCTGTTGAGAGAGTTACAATCTTACACAGAGAGTTGAATAGCACAGAAATAAAAGAACTGGACGGGGGAAGAGATAAATTAAAGTTTTTCCATAAAAATACACCAACTAGTAAGGAGCTGTGGATTATAATTTTTCTGATTTGTGCAAACTCCTTTGCTTAATGCCACTTCTTAATTTTACATGAAGCACTCAAACAACCTTTTACAAGAGGCTACATAAAGAAAAGACAAGTTTTGTGATTGCAAATATAAAATGCCTTTGGTCTTCACCACTTAGGAAAGGGAAACTTCCTCGGTTATAATAAAAACATAATTTAAAGGAACATTATTCAATAATAGAATTAGCAGTTGGATAGGCTTTTTGTTGCTCTCACTTGTACCACTTGTACCAAGACAACTTCCCCAGGGCAAGCAGTAAACAGACTGAAACTTTCCTGCTACCGGGTCCCACTCTCCCAACAGTGCCCTGCTTAGAAAGTTACTTTACGTGATGCTCAGATACAGAGAGATACTTCTCTCTCAGTGCCCTCACAACACAGCACATCCCTGTACATACTTGGGCATCTTGTCTAAAAATTGTTTTGTTTCCACAGCCCTCCAGAGAACTCAGCGAAGAGCTGGCAAGAGAATGCATCCACAGAAATATTTTCCATAAATTTAAAAAGCCATGTGAGAGCATTTTCCCCTCATATATTCTGTCCCTCTCTTCCCTTTCCCTCCATACATTTTTGCTGTCATTGTGCTGTTAATGATAGAAGTGGAATAAAGGCCTTACAGAGGAGTTTGGGGTAGGTTTACTGCAGTACTACCATTCTCCAAGGTAATTGTTTTCTGCAGTAAACCAGAATGTTTTTTTCAGTAGGGCTGGCATAGTCTAACTGGGAATTCAAACTTATGTTTAACTGGGCAGCTTAAGCAAGGACAGTGTATTGTGTTAAATTTCCCATATAGTATGCAAGTATGTAACACTGCATGGTAGCTTCTCCAAGGACCATGCTGGGACAAGCTGTATCACACAGCAGCAGCACCATGACCACAGCACTTACATATCTATCCCATGACAGGTTGTCAGTTCACAACTAAATCCTCATTATTAACTAATCTACAAACTCGCACCAGCCCTGGCACACAATGCAGTCTCCCATACAGGCTGGGTTAAAGAACAACAGGCTTTCCATCACAGGGATAGTTTACAGCAACTAAATCCTTAGCAGAAATACTGACGTCCCCAGTAGTACCTGAAAGCAAATTGCATCTGGTAGTATGTGTGCAACATCCTCACCTGCTTTCCAGGGCAATCTTTCACCTTTTGGCTGCCTTGATTCCCTGCCAGGGCAGAAAACTCAAAAAAAAAAAAAAAAA
>VYXH01007507.1:319135-334979 GCA_013397275.1 Burhinus bistriatus
TGGATGGTCGTGCACACCAGTGGGTTTCAGGACTCTCGTCCCTGCAACATGACCCAGCTAACAACCCTTGTATCGCTCCCATGCCCGACCTGCTGCTCATCCACTAACATTGTTTCTGTCTATTGCCCTCTGTATTGCACATTACTCCCTATTTTCATACTGCTCCCTCTCTCTTAGTCCATCTTCCCACTTGAAAACAACCCCTGTNGTGGGGGGTGGGTGTATGTGTGTGTGGAAAAAAGCATATGTGATGTTAGTATACACACGCCAAATTAAAAAATTATTATTTTTTTCTGCAATGACGAACAGCCTTTATGAACACTAAAAGGCCACCCTGAAATGTTGCATGGGGTGATAAGCATTAACAGCCACCAAAGTTCAGGCGAGTGCAGTCTGCCCAAGGGCTTCCCTTCCCAAGGGAGATCAGGTCTACCCCTGCATGCTACAGACATGGGGCAGCCTGTGGGACCAGCCCCAGCTGGTGGCTCTCCACCACCCGTGCTGGCAATGCCATCAAAACTGCCACCCTCACTCTGCCTTTAATTCTTCTGGTGCCGACACAAAGTCAGGAAGAGGAGGATGTTTATGCTGCAGCAGCAACAGCTTTCCAACATCTGGACATTTTTATTTTCTTCTTTAACACAGATTAGTAATGAAGAGCATCAGCTTTTAGCAATGAGCTGAGAGTGTGGAGGTGGAGAATTATTTTAATGCTAGACTAATAACCAACTGAGGTTAAATTAAATAGCTTTATGGAATTCACAACTGGAAGGCAAAGATACCTGCTGCCACAGCTAGCTTATTCCAGATGCGGGGGGAGTGTTGGTAATGGGGAAATTATTTTTCCCATCCTCAAAATATTCCATGGAAAACTTTAAGCAGCTGAAGGAAGAATCATATGTTGTCCTTTTGTGCTTCAATGAATTTTTCCTAGTCTCTTTTCCTTTTCTTTGTCTTCTTTTTGCTTTCTTCATTATATAAAATAGTAGTCATGAAAATCCAGATGTTTTCCATCTCTATTGAAAAATCAATTTGGAAAGGAGACAAGCAATCATTCTCAATACTGGATTCAAAGGTTATTGTGCTGGCTCCCTAAGTCCACAGTGACAGCCACATGGTTTCAAGATGGCTGCGTAGGGAACTGTAAACAGTAAAATAACCATGAGAGGAAGAGGAAAAAAGCTGTTATTAAATGTCTATGTTCTTAGAAAACACTTGTTACTTCTAAAAAAAGTATATAGTCACTGACACAGAAAAAAAACATTTGTGCAGAAAACCTTTCTTATAGGTTGGAATATACAGCCGTGTAGGGCCCACCCAGACACCAGAGAACTCCCTTGAGATTTTATGCAAGGATTCAACATTCATATTTACAAATACCAGGTAATTTTCACAGCCTCCTTGGGATGATAGGCATTATTGCTCCCATTTCAAAGATCAAGATCAGATGATGTTAACTGATGCCCGAGATCTGTCTTGTGTTTAGCCCGCATGCCGTGACAGCCACTGTAGGGAATAAATGTTTTTAAATGTAAATGCCCTTTATATAACATTTTCACTCCCCTGGATATGAATCACAGTCCAAGTTAGAGCAAAAGGAGACAGATGGATAAGGATGCAAACAAAGACATGAAGGAAACAAGTAAATATGGCTGAATAAAGATAACTACACATGAAAAGGTATTATATTTTCATGGTTTTTGAACAGCAACTTTAAGATCCAGCTATTAAAATTCACAGCTCAGAAAAAAACCTGCATTAAAGATCATTAATTTAAAATACATAGAGTCAAAAAATGCAAAAGCTGTGATTTCTTTCAAGAGCTATAACGCAGTTCTCTCATACACAGCAATGAAACATGGCAGGTATATGTGATACTGCATTTCATACATATTTCTATTTCCCAGCATAAACAGTATGGGTTTAGGACTGTCACACCAATTCTAATAAAACACCTCTGTTTTAAGGTCCTTGAAAAACAACTTCATCTTATTACTTACTATTCCATTAAGCGCACGTCAACCTTATTCTTTAATGCCACATTTCCATAATTGCCATGGCCATGTTCCTTCCCACAGGGGCTTTCCTTATTTCCAATTAAACCAGGAAATTGGGGAAACAAGAAAACCTGTAGAATTTGGCCCTCTGGGGTCTTCATCTGAATTGCACAATTTTCTGTTTACTTTTTTATTTTCCTTTTTGTCCTGCCTTCTAATCCACACTTCTAGCTAAACACTCGCCCTCTGAAGCCAATGCACTGAAAGTCTCAGGATAAGCAGGAATGTAAATGGAGCTGAGACACTTGTTTTCTTCTGCATCTAACACCCTGTTAGCTCCACTCACCCCTCCACTCCACCTCTCCTTCTAAGATTTTGACATTTTTCCCTCCATACCCTCGACATCTGTCCTTAACTCTGGTTCTTTCTCTACTTTCCAAGAAGAACCAAAAGCAGTTTAGATCAGCAGTTTAGTTTGTTGCTCTGCACACAGAGAAGCAGAGGAGAGGGAAATACAAAGGCATCCAGGAGACACTTCCCATCACACACATCAGACTTATTCATTCTTTGTATCATACAGAGAAGATCTCATCTTTTTGTTTCCCTAAGTTGCCAGTGGAGAAGAATGCAAGCAGCAGTTGTTGCAAGCCTAAAGGCAGGAAAACTGGACAGCCCAAAAACACAGAATCGTAGAATCATAGAATCATAGAGTGGTTTAGGTTGAAAGGGACCTTCAAGATCACCTAGTTCCAACCCCGTTGCCAAGGGCAAGGACACCTCCCACTAGACCTAGCTGCCCAAAGCCCCATCCAGCCTGGTCTTGAACACTTCCACGGGTGGGGCATCCGCAACTTCTCTGGGCAACCTGTTTCAGTGTCTCACCACCCTCATAGTGAAAAATTTCTTCCTAATATCTATTCTAAATCTACCCTCTTTTAGTTTAAAACCATTACCCCTCATCCTATCGCTACATGCCCTTGTGAAAAATCCCTCTCCAGCTTTCTTGTAGGTGCCCTTCAGATACTGGAAGGCTGCTCTAAGGTCTCCCCGGAGTCTTCTCTTCTCCAGGCTGAACAACCCCAACTCTCCCAGCCTGTCTTCATAGGAGAGGTGCTCCAGCCCGCTGATCATCTTTGTGACCCTCCTCTGGACCTGCTCCAACAGGTCCATGTCCTTCTTATGTTGGGGGCCCCAGAGCTGGATGCAGTACTCCAGGTGGAGTACTCATGAGAGTGGAGTAGAGGGGCAGAATCATCTCCCTCAACCTGCTGGCCACGCTTCTTTTGATGCAGCCCAGGATGGATGCGGTTGGCTTTCTGGGTTGTGAGTGCACGCTGCCAGTTCGTGTTGATCTTCTTATCCACCAACACACCTCAAGTCCCTCTTCTCAGGGCTGCTCTCAATCCCTTCCTCACCCAACCTGTATTTGTGTATGCAATTGCCCCAACCCATGTGTAGGACCATGCACTTGGCCTTGTTGAACTTCATGAGGCTGGCACAGGCCCACTTCTCAAGCCTGTCCAGGTGCCTCTACATGGCATCCCTTCCCTCCAGTGTGTCAACCGCTCCACACAGCTTGGTGTCATCCGCAAATTTGCTGACGGTGCACTGAATCCCAACATCCATGTCACCAACAAAAACGTTAAACAGTACTGATCCCAGTACTGACCCCTGAGGAACACCACAGTGATCAATCCTATTTTTGCCTTCTCCCCCCATCTTTGGACTGTGTTCAGTGGGGCTTTGCAGTCCAGAACCAACCAACATGGTGACATACTATCCATTATCATTTTGGGAAAGACGAGGGTATCAGACTCACTCTTCACGTTGAAAAAGACATACCTGCTTTCACTAAATACAACCCAAGAGATTGTCATAATCTCTATTCATTTCAACACACTTTTAAAGGAAGCCAATACATATTTTGAGTGAGACATGGACACTAGCATTGTGTTTCTGTTCAACTCAACAAAAAGAGCAAGTTAATACAGGCACACCCAATAGGGGAATTCCCACCCCACAGTTTTGTTCACAGTGGGGTCTGCTCTTCAGCATCAGTCCCCAACAACTGTTTTTCTATTTATTCACCCCCTCCCCGCTCCCTGTATCCTGCTGCATCTCCTGTTTTCTCATTTTTCCCTACTGTCTTTCACTAACTGTATTTAAAAGACAACTTTCTTTTCTTAAGTGACAGCTGAAAACACCTCTCTTATACTGGATCGGTGCACTACCAGCCCATTATGGTGATAAGATCTGCATGGGACATAGCAGCAGACTTGAGCTAATCCTGCCTGTCCCCCAGGCCCCCAAAACTCACAGGACTGCACTCACGCAGCCACAAACTTTGCTCAGCCCAACCTGCAGCTCTGTCGGGAGGTCAGCTCTGCACTACTGCAGTCACGTCTTCCTGACCGGCCAAGAGCCAGCACCATCTCCTGTTGCATCCTGCACATCACACATCCTCCACTCTCACTCCTCATGCTCTCACACACAGGTAAGATGGGAAATCTGCCCGTGTGCCCCCGGTGCTTCTCTGTCGCAGGTTGCACAGCCTACCTACTCCCTGCATCTTAATTTAGTCACCTCTTTCACAAAGCTTGTGTTTTAATTCATGTGGTTATCTCCACTAAAAACAATTAGTGTTTGTTCTTCAGTTAAAACACCTCCCTGTCCTCCAGGACTTCTCCCCCAACCCCACACTTCTGTTGCCCCACTTCCACACCAAATTTGCAGTCTCCTTCCCTATATTTGTGCTTACATTTTGTGTTGTTTGTATCACATCTCACAAATTCAGGCTGAAAGGTCATAAGGGCAGATTGCCACCTAAATTACAGGCATTTCTAAGTTAATTTTATTTGGGACTGGAGAGGCACATGCTTTTTATTGCATTTTTAAAAGTTGTTTTAACTCAGAGAAAATATTTTGTTGCAAATCAATATTCATAAAAAAAAACCAGGAACTTAAAACGATTACTACCAGAGGAGGCAAAACACAGTACCAGCAAATACAACTGAAGTGCACAAGGCAGTAAGATTTATAAGAGCCTATAATCAAAAAGATGGATCATCAGGCTGAAAAAAAGGTCCAGCAACTACATATTCATTAGAGCTTTTGCAGGATATGCTAGCTAACCTCTAAAATACTAATCAGTTCAGTCACCCAGGAAAACAGTTACCCCTAAACATTGCACCTCCAGCATTGTGTCCATTTACGTATTTGTTGAAGCAACTATACCCAAAATTGCCTTTATACTCCACAACACACTGCAGTTGTTTGTATATGCTATTAGCCACTAAATGTGCCTGGATTTCTCAAAGCACAGCTCAACTGGAAAGTCCTTCAGCTTCAAAAATTAATCTGAAGTCACTCATAAGCTGTAAGAGAACAAGGGCTTTGTTGCAAAAACCCATTTGAAATTTTGTTTTTTTAAGAGAAAATAGGTGTTTAGGCTTGTAACCAAACTGCAATTTGGAAGACTACACATGCATAGATAGCTACATGCAGTGCCTGACCAGTTCCACATGAACGCACACAGTTTTTGCATGAAATCCTAAGACGAACTGTCTTTTTTTTTAATCCTCATGTTAAACCCAGAAATGTTTTTATTATCAATATTTACAGGTAACTTTTAGAAAACATTGGCTGGAAATGCACAGAGCATTAATTGTGTACTCACGTGGCTGGGGAACAGTCAAACAAGGGGAGCAATTCTAGACCAATGCCATTAATTTTAGACTTGCAAGGACAGCACAGCAGACTTTTGCTCTGAATAATTTTTTTTCTATTTAACTAAAAAGTCTATTTTCTTATGAAGAACTTCACATGTAATTCTGATGTGAAAATAAAACTATCAAAAAAAAACTTTTCAGTATCTAATATGACACAGCACGGTAGTGTTATTTGCCCTCAGGTTTGCTCAATGTTTCCAATATTAAAACAAATTTTTAATAGGTTAGAAGAGGTTTGGCTGAAAAAAATGTTCCAGACCCAAAGCTTTGGCATAAGAAAAGTCAAGCCAGGAGCAATGTATTTTCAGCAAAATTTGAAAAGTCTATGTTATACATACATAGCTCATTTTTAGATTATAGGGATGTAAAAAGGCTGCTTTCACATGTGGTTTTGGTTATCAAATGGAAATTCTTTAGGCTGCACGTTAGAGCATGGATGAGACATGAGGCCCACATACACTATGGGTTACTACATTAAATATTTTGGACAAAAAAATCAGTAGACTCCAAATTTGACCAAGATTCTCTCTTGTTTCTTGTCTGTCAAATCTATGCAGCTCATGAGGGCAGGTCAGCGCTTTGGCACAATGCTCGGATGGTAACTTTCAGACAGGGAATTGTGTAAAGGTTAAAATCTGAAACCCCCCCTCACCTCTCCTCCTGCCTAGCAATCTGGCAAGGGCTCGGATTCATGGGATTAACACCAAGAAGGGTAAGAAACCTCAGCCCATGCACGATTCCTCCATGCAGCATCCAGGCACCCTCCCAGGTGACACTCCTGCCCACGAGGCGGAACTGCAGCAGTGCTGACACCACTGCATTCTCATGTGGGTCAACCCACACAGGGTTAAAAACAAACCAAACACTCGATGGTACTGTACTGCAATGCAACAAGAAACACCTGCCACAGCCACTGGGTGCTTTGGTGCCAGTGCTGAGACCCTAAGGTGGACCAACATCACCTGAAGGCACCAGACAGGCGGCGGCAGCGGCCAGGGTCAGACCCCAGAGGCGTACTCCACGCTGGGCACAGCGCCAGCAGCTCTGAGAAAGGTGCTGTGCTGCAAACGGGGGGAGCTGAGCAGGAGTGCCTGACTTGATGATTTATTTATGTTTATTCTAAAGAGAGCAGGTGAGTGAGTGTTTTGCCAGTTTTACAGAGCTCAATCCAAAACCTCCCCGCTACACCACACCCCTGACTGCATGTTGCTATTTTTAGCCCATTGGACATCATTAAATGGGAGACATTGCTGGTTTAGGAGGAAAAACTGACAGATTCAAGGCATTTCGCTTGTGCAATCCTAGTTTCATATGGAAAATGTAGGAAGTCCTGATAAACTTCTAAGGTAACAAGCATCAAACAGCTGGCTGCTTATGGCTCCAACTTACTTTCTGGCAGTGCTGAGCCTAAAAGCCCCATCTTATTGTTTTCAGGGCCATCTTACTAATAATTCTCTGGGCTATATTCCTTTTATAAGAGACCAGGCTATACTCCTGCTTCTCTTTTTCTGCTTCTTTTTCAGGTGCACACTGATTTTCACAAATGGTTGCTATATGGGGAAAAATGTTTCTGGGACTGCAAGAGCCCCCTCATTCTGGGAAATAGCCTATCAGTCTCTCTGAGCACATCACTACATTTCAGTGAGGCTTCAACAGGCTCCTAGCAGTGCTTCTAGTTAGCTTAAAAGCAAAAGGGAATGGAAACATCTCAAAGAAAACAGCTGAAGGAGAAGGGCAGCAATTTCCTCCTTGGAGGTCCCTGCAAAGCCTGAGGTGTCACATTACATATTGATGACTTTTTTTTTCTAGAAAATCCCTAAGAGTCCTGGAGGTAGCTCACACACCATGATATGGCAACTGATGCTATCTCCCCATTCAATCTTTTATTGAAGAGTGTAGGAAGCAGTTAAGTAAGGCTGTTTGGCTACTTAGCGTAGTTTGAAGGTCTACAGCATTTAAACAAGCCTCTATTTTGCTCCTCAAGCTCTACCACCTTCCCTTTGAAATGGGCTCATTTCTAGCAAAAGCCCTCAGCTGCTGCCAGGCCCAGTTCACCTGGCCTTTTGGAGACAGACAGCACCAGAGAATGCATAGCTCCGCCACTGCCTCCAGCCGTGACGAGGGAGCACCACAGCCCCAGCCCACACCAAGACGGTTTGTAAGAGCACTGCTGGCTTCTAAGGATGAGCTTCTAACATCCAGCCTAAGCTTCTCACTTGATATTGGACTTGCTTCTTTTTTACCTTTTGAAACACTCAAATTCATGCAAACCAAGTAAGTTGCTGTAAATTCTTTACTCTTTTATGAAAATAAATCTGTATCATACTTGGCAGGAAATAAAAACACCCTGTAGCTATTAGTATGCATTATTGGACAGTCACAGGTATCACAAGTTGATGGAATTAATAGGAATTGCACATTATCATTGAAAAATGTATCAGTTATCATCAGCCGTAAGTCACTAAAGGAATATGGGACAGTTCATGTTTTCTGTGCAAAAATGTTGAGGGACTCGGAGGGCAAAGTGGCATTTCTCTACCTATCCATATCCTAGTCCCATGGGTGCTGGTATCACTGAGGCCAGAGCTTGTTTTAGGAAGTTTCTATGCTATTTTCCATTTACATCCAGAAGCATTTTTAGCACATTAGTGGGCAGTTATTAGCAAGGAAATCTAGCTAGCTGTGAAGGGATTGGGCACCTCCCTGAATTCTTCTCATAGTTGTGACACTGTCCAGACAAAAAAGGGAACAAAAAAGATGTTTCATCTGCAATGAATGAGCATGAGAAAAAGTGTCAAATGTTTCATGGGGGCTGAAGAAACAGAATGAACATACCGCTATCAGTGCCCGGAGGGGAGACTTACCGCCAGGAATGCTCCATGACGCTCATTTTCCAGCTTCTGATCATGAACTCTCTGGACATGTCTCAACACTCCCATCACACTAAATCTGCTTGTGTCACATTAAGGGAAGACCTATTGAAGCTTCAGACTATGATCTGTAGGCAGAGCTACCACCAAGAAGTCACATCCAGGAAATATAAACTTGCAAACATGCTCATATTCAAAGGAAAATTTTAGTACAGTAAGTGAAGGAAGTCAAAAACTGATTTAAAAATTAATTTGGAAAATTTATATTGTCTTCAAGTCTCTCCTGAAGGAATCACAAGATGCTGCCTCTCAGTCGTGTGGAGGTCTTTTTCAGCAAGTTGCAAAGGAACAATATCAGAACCGAAAGGAGTATCTTTGCAAATTCAGGTCCTATGTACGTGTAAGATCACTAACCACCGCCTAACAAGGACTATACACAGATTAATGCAAACAAGTGCCTGCTTGGTCAAGCAGCTGCCTTATGTTCTCACGGTTATTGCAGTCAGGAAGACTCCTGGGAGCAAAATGCGATTAGGGAAAGGTGTGAGACAGTCTAGGAATAAAGCACACCGAAAGCAACAGACCCTTGAGGTGCTGCAAAGGAGGGCATGTGGGATTGGAAAAGAGGCTGGAAATTGGAAAGGTTAAGAATCACAGCTTAATTTATGCAGAAAGCAGCTCCACAGGCTGTTGTCTGAACTGTCTGGCTGGCAGTGCTTTTGAAGAGGGACTGCATTCACCCACTACAGTGCTGCAGCTTCCTGGACCAGCAGCATGAGCCTTCGCACCCACCATCTGGCCCAAGGCACAGAGCTGCCAAAAAGCAGGCCACAGTCTTTGGGCTTTTTCAAAGCACCTGAAGGTCACGATGCTGAGGCTGGCACTATCATACCACATACCACGAGGTCTTAAAATGTACATCCATGCAGTTTTGGAGGACAGGATTTGCTATACAAATTTTGGATGAACAAAACCCTAACGGTGTTCATCACCAGTATTAAATGACCAATTCAATGGCCACTTTTAACCATGGCATAAGTAAAACTGAAGTGGAGTCCTTCTCCAGTGCAAAAAACTCGAATACAAAGCCAGATGACAACAGATAATTAAATGACTTTGAAGAAAAACACAAGACAGTTCTTTAAACAAAACAAGCAAATAATTACATGAACATGGGGGCTAATATTACTCTAGATCAGTAGCAGTGGCCATGCACTGTGGGTTAACATCTGGAGCTCCTACTGACTCACAGTCAGTGAGATTGCAGGGGATGGAGTTAAAGGTAGTTTGAGCCACATTGCTTTTAGTTCTGGACCTTTTCAGGTTTGGTACTCCTTGGATTTCTGTTGGAAAGGGTCACACATGTACTGCTCAGAACTAAAGAACAACATGTGCCACGGTGAGGAGCACTGGGCAACTCCTTGTGACCAATTCGATAATGTCAGCTATGCGCAGACCACCTCACCTGTATCCATCATAGCTGTAAGGCTGAAGGCCTGGACAGTCTCTTCCACTGTATAAAATTCTGCTCCCATTAAATTCACTGAAGGATTTTTAGAGCCTCAGTTGAGCAACTATAGAGCCTAGCACAACAACTTGCACCAGAATTATTTTTGACTGTTTATTCGATAATTATCAGAACAAAAAAGCAAGCATGATAATAACGGTTCATGTGATCATTTGTTTCTCTTCTGCCCCCTGCACACACAAACTATAATTCTTGTTTTTTCTTAATTATTTTTTCTTTATTTTCCTAATGTTATTTCTTAATTCAGATATGATTTTCTCAGCTTTTACATTAAACAGAAAACTATGCCTTCCTACCTGTGCAGGGAGAAGGAGGGTGAAATTCAGGAAAGCCTAGTGTTTAAACAGAGGCAGACCTACTGATGAGGAGGTGAAAACTGTGAAGAAGATGCAGATCATGAGATGGCAGCCCACTTACAGTGGCTTGCAGAGCTGAAACAGAGAGGACAACACGGGACCCCAGGGTCTCCTTCTCAGTCAGGCTCGGCATGTACAGCTGAGACCAGTTTTCAAATGACAAAAGGCAGACTGTATGCCAAATCATTTTGAAAATCTGGTCAAAGAGATGTTGTTGCTGCAAACCACCCCCCGCCCTCAGCAGGAACTGAGCTTTCCTACAAGCCTGGTCCTGGTTGCAGCATTGAGCTGGATTTATGGTACAGGTCATCACTACTGCAATACAGCCACAAAACTTGCCAAAACAGAAAGGCCAAACTAGACACAGCAGAACCCTTCAGAGCAACATCCTGAAGGCAGGGAATGGAGGGCCATTGCTCCCTGACACCCCAACATGTGGCACCTGCCCCCCAGGTGTCCGCACTCACTGGACAGGGCAGGCGGATGCTGCTTCATGGTATTAGGTCTTGTACTCGGATACGTGTTCCAATGAGTTTTAGGATCCGGCAAAGTCTTGCCGTCTTTACTGTTCCCTCAAGAACACACCAGTCCATCGAAGTCAAACTCTTTAATATCTGGAAGGTTTTTGTCATGGTACTGTTTGAAAACTAATTTTAATCCTCTCCATAACCCCTAGCAAATCCTCCCTACTATTTCTTCTTCGACTTATTTTCCTTTGACCCATCCCTCTCTTTCTTTCCTTCAACTTTCTGTAGTCTCCCTTTTCACAAGCCTCTTATTTAAGCATTTTTAAAATATCTTCCCTGAAATTCTCTAGTCAAAAGCTCAGTCAGACCAACAATAGCAGCCAAAAATTGGTTAAGGCACATATCTGAGAGCAAGTTCTCCCTTTTCACAACCCAAAAGCTGCTTTGCAAATGGCATTACTAAAACCTGAAAACAGTAACAGCACAGCAAAGATTGCCAGACACGCTGAGAAACCAGCAGACATTTACCTGGGTAGATGTGACGGTGCTAATATTGACATCTAGTTGAGCAGGCTGGATGCTTACATGGACTTATATGTGTTAATGTTATATGGATAGTAATTCCTCTTCCCACTTTATTAACTCCATTCTCCAGAACTGAGAAATTCCTCTAAAATGGACAAAACTCTTCTTCTGGGGCCGAAACCCAACACTTACCTATTCCTGAAAGAGTTCCATGAGTAGCAACCCTGCCAGATCTTCGCCAAAAAAAAAGCTAATGGATTATTTTTCCTCCTTTATAGGAGATATATAAAACACAGACTCAGATGTAGTACTGCAGAGACATAACAGCAGGGCAGGATGGAAGCTGCAAGGGACGCCTGGCACCACTCGTGTAAAGTGCCCAAAGACAAGGATGCTGCCATAAACATCAGCTCTCCATATGTTTCAGCATTAGAGTTTAGGCTGAATAAGAAGATGTGACAGGCATGTCAGAACCAGGCCAACCAGAGAGAAGACATTAGATTAGCTGCAATTTTACTAAAGCTACACTAGGACAAACTGCTCAGTAAAACAATTCCCACCCTTAGAGGGACATGACCACAAAAAGGAACATAATTGGCTGCAAGACACACCAGTGACAGTTTGGAAAGCCCTTGCTAGGGCCAGGCCAGCATGGGGCAAGGAGACTCCCTGTCACACAGGTGGGCTCCACATCAGCCCTCTCCTCAGCTCTGCCCTAAAGATTTTGACAGCCACATTCAACTCTGACAGCACAGAGGCAGGATTAATATTTTACTATCTCATGTGAAGGTGAAATCTAGTCTGTCTTATAAATACTTTATTGTAAAAACATAGTCTTTATGTTAGCAGAAAAAGAGCCAATGTCTGGCGCACTCAATCCGAGAGGCCTGTCCTAAACTGACCTGAGCTGGGAGCCCCAAAACACTGCTCCAGCTGCCTGGTGGCACTGCCACCATGGCTGCTGGCACAGCTGCAAACCAGTCCAGAGCCTCGGGAGAAAGGCCAGCATTTGTTGGACTTGATGATCTTAAGGGTCTTTCCGAAACTAAACGATTCCATGATTCTATCATTTGGGAAGAGCATGGAACAGAATAGAGATCTGATCTCATCATTGCTGCTCGTTCATAGGAGGAGGGAATGCTGCCATATTTCAGTCTGTTTTGCATAGTTTGACCCCCTCTGGCATCTACTGAGAGACAGTGTAACTTAAAAAATGAACCGTCAGTAGGAACAAACAGATAAAAATCAGACAGAGAACAGACTGTAATGCAGGAAAAAAATTCATGTGTTTCAAATACCCTCAAAATAATAGTTAAATATGTGTAGGTGTGATGGCCTCTAACACCAGTAGTATAATACATAATCTGATTGTTAACAGAATATGAAAACAGGATCCCAAGAACTAAACAAAAACATTGTGCCACTTACACCAAACAGCTTTTTCTTAGAGACCTTATGGAGAGACTCTCTTATATGGCCCTAATCAACAGTAGACTCCTTGCAGCTCTTATCAGCAGATGATGGGAAGTAGCAGGGGTACATGCAATGGGAAAACACAGTTTGGCAAAGACAGTACTGATACAAGGCAGAGTGATATTTTAATTTTTATTTCTATCTGCCTTGCAGGACTAGCAACTACAAACAAGGAAGAAAAGTACAGCTAACATGTTGGTAGCACCCTTGAGGAAAACATCACAATATATGACAAAGACTGGTCAGCCAAGGTTAGAGGTTCTTCAGAAATAGCAAACAGTGGTGTAACCAAGAAATGCTTGGCTTAGCTGAACAGCCAGATATGGCATTTGCTATTTCCACTAGAGCTTGCAAAGTAAAATAAATACATAGAGTGATAGAATGATTCAAGCTGGAAAAGATCTAGTATGTCATTTAGTTAAAGCAGGGTCAACACTGTGCTTTGTAACACCAAATTGCTGTGTTCACAATGAGAAAGTTTTGTGTTTCAGTGTCATTGTCACTACAGTAGTCATGTTACAAATTAATCACATCTGCTGAGATGAACAGAAAGGTAACAAAACAGTTTTTAGATCAACCACCTACTTTCCCAATGAGGACAAAAAACTATCAACCAAATGTGCCCTGTGAAAGCCAAGTCCTGGTTCTCTAAAACAGTCACTTGCATATCCATCACATGCAGAGTCACAAATTCTGCAAATTGGACAAGGACAACTTTCTAATCTCAGCAACATATTATTTTAACATTAATATACTTAAGATTCATATCACACTTGGCAATTAATGTTGCTCTTTTAAAATTAAGTAATAAGTAACCACACCAAAAAATCCATAACATAAAAATAACTGGGAGTAGAATCCCTAAAAATATTATCTCATAGAATTATGTTTCTAATAAATATTTTTTTTTTGTAAGTCATCACTAGTCTGCAGTGATAGCATTCCTGGAACAGAGGAGATAGTCAAAAATAAATCTCTGCAAAGTACTTATTATGGTTTGCATCAGCAGGGAAAGCAGCTCCAGTGGGACAGGGGCTATGTTATTATGAGAACTGAATTGTCCAACTGATTTCAACTAGTATGGAAATTCAGTTTGGCTGTGCGGTGCAAATTCCTTTGATGAATGTTCAAACAGGGGGCAGGAGGGTAACATTTGAAAAAACTTACAAACAGTATAAATGGTCTCTAGTGGTCCAGTTCACATAGATATGATCAAACCAACTCTCATTGTTCTCTAAAAAAGCCAACATACAAAACCATACCAACTTTCTCTTAGCCCTTAATTCTCTTCATCTAGTCCCATCATTCATGACATATCCATCACCTATCCCACCTTCTACCAACTAAATGCCATTTTTAGCTCTTCATTCTCATGCTCTTCCTTTTTGTTGTCTTTGAAGTATGTCACCATAAACTGCATCATCCATCCATCTATCCAAGAACCATCTATCTATCCCTCAGCTATCTTTTGCGCAGAAAACATTAACCTTCAACTTTCCCACTCTTTAAAAGCTACTCACCATAAAGAGATGGGAAAAAGGGAAGACTGTTTTCTGCTGTACTAGCTGAAATCCCATGCCCTGTATAGGGCACCGCGAAAGAAAAGACTTGAAGGAGGACTGGTCTACCATTTTTGCAAAGACAAAGGGAATATTTTTATCTTCCATGCTTTGATTGTTAGGACAAGGAGCAATGTCTCAGGTCTCATCCTGCAAGACAAAGTAACTGGAATTGAGACCAATTAATCTCTCGAAGATTTTGTCAAAAATTCAGCAAATACCAGGTTTTCTTTCTTTTCCTACATAGTTAATATAATTTTCATTCAAAAACATGTTACTTATAATTGTATAATTCCCCAAATAGGGTAGGGCATTCACTTACAACACTGGCAAAGAGACAGCAGCTGCTTTGGAGAACCTACCTACTAAAAGTTACACAGGCTGAAGTACACATACACTTAGTTTAGCGTACATATGTGGAAAGCGAGAAGAAAGCTGTAGGAGATGGTTTACATGTAATTCAGTTAAAAATTCAGGATGGGGCAGTGCATCTGAAATAACACATGAAAAAATGAAAATAAGATGTTTAACTGAAAACTTTTTGGTGCAGGGAAAAACATTTTCAGTTGAAATGGAGCCAGTGCCTGCTGTAAGGAGGTTCTGTTGGACCCAGGCTGCTGGGTACTGCCCCAGGGAGATAAAGTGTGGAGTAGCAAGAGGAAGAGCTGCATTCAAGTCCAGTTTAGTGTCCCAGGGAATGAATACACAGCCTTACTGAAAGCATGCAGGTAAGCACTTTGGGCTCCCCAAAACAAAGACAGGCATTGCTGTGGCAGGTGAGAGTTAAGAGGAGATTTCATGGGAAATGGCACAGAAGTACCTGTGGAGAGATACATCACAGGTGGTGTTACTACTGCAGCTGCTGTGATAAGAATAGGGAATAAGGAACAGATTTATGCACATTTCAGTTGCATAAATCTTGGCCTTTCACTTTTGGTAACTTCAGCTCCATAAGAGGTTGGATCAGAAACGTGCCGGCATGGTGATCTCAGCACAGCTCACTTCATAAATTAGAGATTGGTGGACTGCTATAAAGACAAAATCCTACAGAATTATAAAGTGGCAACACTACAGGCCAGTACGGACACTTCTTAAGATGAGCAGTGTTGGCACAGAGCAGCAGAAGCCTTGCCCAGGTCAGGAGGGCTGGGTAGGCTGGGTGGGCTCTGCTTGGAAGGTCTCACCATGCCTTGCAGGCAGGGAGCGACAACCCAGAGTGTGGCATGGGACACAACCTCTTCTGTAAGCACAAAAATTCGGCCCAGAAGGAGAAAAATATTCAAATGTATTTAAGTGCTGAAAATGATCTTTCTGTTGTTACACCTTTTTTTTTTTTTTTTT
>VYXH01007507.1:343177-356820 GCA_013397275.1 Burhinus bistriatus
AGTCCAGATAGGTGGTGAGGCAGCCAGGGCCAGGGGTATGGTATGGGAGAGGGAAACTGGCAAAAGGGGAAAAAATATTCCATTTGGAGGTTGTTGTGAAATAAATGCTGTGTGATATAGATTTATATGTGTGTGTGTGTTTAAGAAATATGTGTATATGTGTACACATAAAGATACACAGGCCAAGATTTTCAGAAATAAGCTGTGACTTGAAATACCTGTCTTGAGACTTTTGAAAGGAAGCTTGCTTTCTGCATGTTCATTAAGCACCGAGAAAGGTGCAGTTATTGAAGAACCTTCTTCTTGGCTTACACTCTTTCTCTCAAGCCACATTTCATCCTGGTTTGGCATCAATTAGAGCCTGGCATTAGAAGATGCTCCAAGGTGATGAAGAGAAAGGCACAAGCACCTGACACAAAGTATTCAGCACATACCCAGACCAGAACTGGCTTGTTTGGTTTTATATGTGCAATTATTTTAGTTGTAAAAAGATCCTGGTTTAGTAAAGGACAAGCATCTTTCCCAGATATATTATATGGTATGTTACTTCACACTTACTCTGGCCTAGAAATTCATTTGAAGCAGAGCTGTCATTTAACATGCAATTTGCTTTTTCTCTTGCAGATGAATTCCTGAATCACTTTTACAACTGCACCACCCTAAGTGTGAAACCCTAATATGCCTTCTTTTGGCAAGCAGAGGATAGAATTGGTCCAAAATAACGTACTTTAGATGCTGGCCACCAGAACAGAGACATCGTTGCTTTATACATTTGCAGTTTACTCTATTTCTTTTGCATCCATTTCCTACTAATAGCACCATGAGGATTTTGTATTTCATATGTACATTGCTTCTATTTCATTACTTTTTTTTTTTTTCTAAAATGTTGCTCTACCCAGAGGTAAAAATGCATGGGCCATTTATTATAGAAATTTGCTGCAGGTTCTGCTGCTACTGTCAAAAATGAATATTGCTGATCTAGTCACTAGAAATATTCAGTATGACCAGTTTAGCAGATACATCTTGTTTTCCCTCTTCCCATGTACTGCAAAAGGATGAGGAAGCGTGTCTACACATGATGTCTCCTCTTTTCAACTAGTCCTTAAGCAAGAACACAGACCAATAACTTCCTTTTCATTTAAGTTTCTCAGAGCCTCGGATATCTACATCACCTCTGAAAAGCGAGGTGAAATCAGTATTTGGCAAGCACTACCACTTGAAGGTGGTGGCTGATAGTCTCTCCTCAGGCTGCAGAGACCATTGCAAAGGTAGTATCTAGAAACCAGCCTACTGTCCTTTAAATTGTTCACACAGAAATATGTAGACCAAATGATACAAAATTGTTAAGTAACATATTTTCTGCCTCTGGAAAAACTCATACCTATTAGTGGTAGTTTTCCCCTGGCTTGAGACCATCAGATCAGAACCTGCAGAGAGGTGAGGAGATGCAACCCATGTTATCCAATCCACTACGGATTCTGGCATATCAGTTGCAAAACATGACAGGCAAAACTTATTGCAGCAAATTTTCAGCAGGCAGAAAGATCCTCACCTTAGGAAGATTTGAGCTTAGACCATGTGTTAACTATGTCACCCCATGCCATTAAAGACTTCAGCCTCTATATAGAAAGCAAGAGCATCTCTCCTGTGGTCCCTGTGCACCGCTCCTGCTGAACAGCGAAGCTACCCTACCCCTCTGTAATGCACCAGAGGCTGGAAACTTCCCACAGCAGCATCTCCTAAAGGTGACATCCACTCAGGAAAAGGACCCTGAAAAAATGTGTTAAACTGAGCAAGATTCAGGAAAGCCATAGGTAGGCTTAGTGCAATGTCACACAGGCCATCCATCAAGACTTGCAGAGAAGCAGCGCTACGCAACAAGCCATCCTGAGCACTGGGAGCAGAGCGATGCTGGCATCAGAGAGGCTTGCTCACCCCACTGTGACACCCCCTGTGCAGGGGGACCTAAGCAGCGTTGCTGGGGGTGGGTGTGAGAACATAATAGCCACACTTTTCAGATTTAAAAAAAATAATAAAAAAGAAAAAGTGTGACTTCTTTATTTGCACACACTTGTTTCCAAACCAAAAAACACTCCCTGCAGGATAAACACTGCCCCATCATGATGGGCGACAGAAATAGCCACCAACAGTACATATGCCACCAGGTCCTGAAACCCCAGCAACAAAAGTGATTTCTCTAAATGAAAAGGAAGATCTGGGAATCAGCGATCTGGCCACAGGGAGAAATCCAAGCACGGGACATTTGCAGCCCTGACCCCAATTGCCAGGGATCCCAAATGCAGCCCAACATGCTCCCAGGTCCTGCACGAGGTGTCAGCATCCTGACTGCAATGCTACCTACCCCACTGGAGCAGGTAGGTGCTTTCAATGATGAAAATTACCTGGTTTCAATTAATGAATTTTCATATGCAATATAAATTTCTAATATGGAGGAGCAGCAAGGATTTGAAATATGAAGACAAACTGCTGTGTTGTTGTCAAGACAGACTCTATTAGGAACGAGCTGAGAGACACCAATTAGTCTATAGTAAATTCATGTTATGGGTTATACAACAAGGTTTATTCCTATGAAACTTCAAAAGGCTGCAACAGAAGTAAGATCTACCTCCTGTTTGATGTCTCTTAAAAGCATAACAAGTAAAACATTCTCATAAACAAATTTTGTCTTTAAAAAAAAATAATCCTGCAACTACACAGTGAAAACTATAATTAGTGGTAACCAATAAAGTAGTAGTAAAATCTCAGTAAATCTCAGGGAAAATCCTCATTTAATTTGACAATCACTTTACATGAGAGGTGTCCTTGCCAATGGTTCTGCGAGATGCAGTGACTGCTTTTGAGTTCCCACTAAAGCGCTGGTACACACATCTCTGTCTAGTGGCTGTTTTCCAGAGCTAGGAAAATGCCTGGCAACAACTGGAGCAAAGATTTTAATCTTTACATTTTTGACCATGGTGATTTGGCAATATCTTCTATGCATGTGCAAACACAGAACTCATAACAGATTGAATAAAGTTAGCCAACATCTACTACTTAGTAGCAAAATGATAGCTCTTAGAGAAGGCCAGTAACCAATAAAGTTTTAACAGAACAGGCAAAACTTCACTAGCAAAAGCCCATAACTTTATGGTCACAGCCAAAAAAAATAAATGTCATCAGCATCAAACAACATCAAACAACTTAATTCAAAAACTGCACTAGGTTTTGGCATAGTGCTTGATTGCCATTTCATGTATTTGTATATTCAGGAGACTTTATCCAAATCTAAATGACTCATCAAGCATACATAGCCTGTTTTTGAACTACTTGTGCAGTAGTAGCAACATGTATGAGAGCAGATACGTTTCAGCACCATATTCAGACTTTTCCTTCATGGAAAAATAAAAATATCTCAGGTCTATTACAAATGAAACATCTTCATTCATTTAAAACGGAAAATTAAACAAATATTTGATGCAGCAGAGAAAATACAGCAGGGAGAATTAATTTAATATTTAATTCAAGACTAGTTCAAGAATCTAATTATACTTGTACTGTGATAGAAAGTAACTATCTGCAAACCTTGTGAGAGCTGAAGGGCCTCTTAGTCACCCTTCCTTCACCCACTTAGGGAGAACAAGCTCCTTTGTGCAACAGGGTAGCTTAAACAAGCGAATCCACTGCCCAAATCACCAGCCGCTTGAGACTTGAGCAGGACAGGACTTCTAAGGAAAGAAAGCCCTCAAACTAAACTAAAGATTTAGGTCTTTTCCTGGGAACTAGCTGCAAATGCAAGGGTTTTAGAGTGGGCTGAAACCCAATTGCATGCATCTGTATGCTGCCAAAAGAAACAGGGGAAAGTAAAGAAAGCCTGGAAGCAATGAAATGAATCTGAGAGCACGAGCCGGCAGTCCCGATGGGCAGAGGCCTGGCTGGAAGGAGAGAGAGGAGCTGCACGCAGAGGAAGGTCCCTGGGCATCCACAGTGAGCTGGGGGCTGTGGGGATCACGCGGCAGTAGCAGGGAGCCAAGGAGAGGCTCCTCAGGCACCTCCTGCTGCTCTGGCTGGCAGAGGTGAATGGGCTTTTGTCATAACTTAGCTTAGTTAATTAGTATACATTGTGCAAATTCTGCTTAAACTGTCTTTCTCTGGAAACACAGTAACTTCCCCAAAGGACACAAGTGGCCCAGCCAGTCCCTGATCTCATGTGTTGCATCTCAGCCTTAAGAAACCATCTCCAGAAGCAAGCAGGGAACTGTTGTCAGAAGAGACCTTTGCTGTTGACTGTAGCTGATGATACCACTCTGATGGCAATTTGGCAAGTCGAGAGGAGCACAATCATGCATTCCGTATGCAGACCACAAAAAAACCCTATACCCACACGGAACTGGTGATTTTACAAATCCACTGCAAGAAAATAAACCAAATTTTCCTGTGGCTGTTGCTTACATTTCGCTTGTTTGGATTAAAAGTGAGCATGCCAAGTACTAACGCCATCCTTTAACAAGAAAATTTATATTAGTCAATATTCAACTTCACACTGACACACACACACACATCTGGAGCTCTTGGGAGGAGCAGGAGGGAAAAGAGAACTCTGTTCCCCAAAAAATAAGATAAGTTTTTACAGGCTGTGGCTCTTTTCAGAGGTCACATCATGTCAAATTGCTGCCTAGGAAAGCAAGTTGCTACCTAGGAAAGCAAGTAAAAGAGACAGAAGCAATGCTAAAAGCCAGAGATGGCATACAGCTACCTGGCTGACCAAGCTGACAGAAGTCCTCCTGAGAAATTATTACCTCATGTTTTCAGTTGGGTTGTTTTGTGACTGTTTCCTGAAGAAAAGAGAATAGAAAAAAATAGGGCTTACAAGAACTAAAACTGTCTGTATTTATAAGCAGTGGGCACCCTGCTGTTACTGTCATCAGGAGCTGTGGAGGTCTAAGAGCAGCCATGGACAGAGAAACAGTACACAGACTTCCTTTCTGTCATAAGTATCAGCCAAAAAAATGATTGTCAGGTTAACAAGTGGTTAACAAGCTAAAACAGGTGCCTCAAGACAGCCATGAAAAATTACTTGGTAGTCAGTGTCTTTCATGGGGATTATTTCTGTGAATTATGTCACAAATGGATGTTGCGTTCCACAAGTTTATCTAAATATCAGCCTCTGAATAGCTCTGAGGAGCCATTTTCTACTGTGCGGGTGGCTGTGAGTTGTTTCCTCAGAGGAATCACTCTTTGGCATAACAGCCCATAAATGCCAATCAATAGCAAATGGCAAAATTTGAAAACAAGCTCATGGAGTGGCAAGCCATCTTTTTTGCACACAGATAACGTTAGTTTATTTGCCTGAAAATATAACCATTTTTAAAAGGACGTTCTTTCCTATACCTTCATAGGGACCACAATAACAAAACCCATAGAGAGACATGGAGGAGCTGGACTAAGTCTCTGCAGAGCAGTAAGAGAGCACATGCATCTTGCCAGCCCCATCACTGCTATTCACCAGCACAGCCTTTTCACCAGTCCCATTCAACTGAAGTGCTCGGATGCAGCAAATGGGGTACAGTAGCTACAAGTTGCCAAGCTGCTTCTTCCCCCTACAGCTCCCTTCCCTCCCCACTGCTGCTAGACATCCTGTATTTGCAGGATTTCCACCCTTACAGTCTGAAAACCTATGTATGTTCCTCACCAGCAATGTGAAGGATGTACCTCATGCTGCATTTCCTCCACAGCAGGGAGCCCACGGAGTCCCACAGACTTTAAGGAAGCCTCTGAGGGGACCTATAGCTGCAGGATGGGACTTTCAGATCCTGCACAGGGAGATGGAGCACCCAACCCCGCAGGGCAAAGGAGCTGACTCTGAGTCACTCCTGCACTCCCCACCACCACAATACACAGCGTTCCTTCCCATCCTGCGTCCACTCGTCCTAGGATGACACAGTGACAGGCTGGGAGGATTGCAAGAAGTCGTATCATCTCTTTGGCTATGAGAGATCAGAACAGGTCATCTCATCTCTCTGGTTGGGAGGAATCGCAAGAGGTCATCTCGTCTGCTTGCCCAGGGCAGGACGCTGATGATGCTCCTGGCAGGTCTTGTCCAACCAGTTCCTAAAAACCTCCACCATGTCCCCAGGCATTTTGTCCCATAGCATCTCCAACCCAGTGCAAAAGTCCCACTACTTCTTGCTCTTTCCTCTGCAAATTTAGAAAGCAGATTATCTGTTTTCTTTTTCTCTTGGTGTTTGAATGAAGCCTTATGTTCCCCACCCTTTCACAAAAACCTAAACAATCACAAGACATTTCACTTTCCCAAAGATTTTTCCCTGTGGCTATTGCTTTCACAACCAAATGGCTAGGGATTTTGTACTTGAAAAATTTCAGACTCTTACTGTGTACCTAATTTTTATTTTTATCTTAGTGCAAATATCTTCACACAGCCTTGCCTTGTTGCAGTTGAGAGCTGATCTGGGGAGCGCTAGAGCCTTTCCTGAGCTCCTCTGGCAGACCATGACAGTGTTTCCACCAGAAACCAGACTTCAGGGACAAAACTCTTACTGCCTTTAAAGGAGCCAGTGCTTCCCATGACACCCAAGCTCCAACAGTCCCAAGGGACTACCAATTCCCACTGCTGTGAGCATTAGGAGTCAATGCAGACCCACTCGTCCTCTCTTCCAGCAGCCACACACCCTTGGGATAGGGCTGAACCAATACAAAAACAAAACTGTATTCTTGCTTCCTGGGAAAGGAGGAGGCACTTCCCCAGAAAAAGCAGCACTTTACTCTTCACAAGACATAAATGTGCACTTTTGCATCCACAGTAGAAAAGCTCCACAGGCACATCTGACATACAAAAGGCTAACTGAGGAGTGTCTGTGAAAATATTGAGTAGTCTTGATAATGACAGCAAAGAAATTAAAAAAAAAAAAAACAAAAAAATTAAAAAGACATAAATAGCAAAAGTCAGAAGGGAATGTGGCTCAAGGGAGTTAAAACAAGTTAAAATGAAAGCCCCAGGGTCACAGTGTCTTAATTCCTTAATTATTCACAGGAAATAAATTTATGATAATATTTTCCTGAAGACAATTCATTATGCTGGTCTTATTAAAAATCAATAGTCTTCAGGCAGACTCCACTGTTATGCTGCCTCCTATATACTAATCAAATTCTTTAGTTGCATTCAGGCAGAACAAGTAGACACTCCAGCATGTGCGAGTGCCTCATTATAGCTTTCTCCTGTGCCTTACAGTTCCAAGGGTGCTGTAGTCTCATTTCTAGCCACACCTATCAGTCAGATGAACCTCCAGAGCACAGTATTGTTTCCTCTGCAAAAATTATAGTCTTATCTAGGGTACCTTGGTTAAAAACAGACAGCTTTAAAAAAGCACATTCTTATAAAAACAGATCTTTTGTCACCTCAAGATTAAAAAAAACAAACAAACAAAAAAAACCCCAAAAAACAAAACGGTGTCCTAATCAAATATGAAATAACCTCACATAAACTTCACCTTTCAGGGAAATTAGAGCTTAAATGTTTTGCTCTTGTGGAGGTATCACATGGGGAAGAATAGCTAATTATACCACAGACATCTGATACTCTTAATATAAAATGCTCTGTGTACTAAATAAAACCCAGCAGTTTCACTTTCTCTAGTAAGACTAAACAGTTTTCCCTCATGGTCATCTGCCTGCCTGGATTCAGCCACGTAAATAGGACATTAGAAAGTACAGTGCAGTTTTTTATCTTGATTTCTTCTATATTTAACAAACATTGGCCATTCCACTTATAAGCTTCTGCAGAGGTGCGTCAAGACTGAATTATCTAAACAGAAAATTAATAGATTGAAGCAATTTTATATTCCACCAGTAAACCCAAATTGCAGTAGCCATAGAATGACAACAAACTGAAGATTAGAAGGATGAGCTAAGGCTTAATTTGCTCACCACATGTCTGGTAGCAAATTGCTAATAATACTTGTAGGCTCCATCCTTATAATGGCTACACAGAGATATCATTACATCCAGATTGTTTTTTTCTTTTTCTTTACATATACTGCCAACAGGGTAATGGAATAAATTACCAGCTATGGATTCTTCAAATGCCCGCAACTTTCAATCATTCCTTCCCCTTAAAAATATTCATTACTTTTTTTGTTTTCAGTTTGGAAAAGTCCTAAATAGGTACCTATGTACAACTGTAAGAAACTTATTCCTTTTCTCATATTCTTTAAGTGTTCTATATAGACTTTAACATCTGAAAGAGTGAAGTGCTGAAAAAACCATTTGTAGTAAGCATTCAGAAAAATCTAGTGTTTATTATAATTTTGACCTACTACTCTCTTACCAGCAAGACACAACCCTGATTAATACCTAAACCTAGTTAACTCTCAGGGTGATTTTCTTCATTTCGAGTCACTGCTAACCTTGTAAACATTGTGCTAACAGTGCTGGCTGATTCACTTCTCCCTTCTCTCTTCTAACACAATATTTGCTCCACTACCTCTGCTAGCTTTAGTTTCAAAGGCAAGTCAGTTTTAAAATTTCATTCTCAGTGAAGTTAAATATGTACTGTGGAAGCTATCACAGGTTTTCTTCTTTCCAGGTAGAAGTATAAATAAACCTAGCCTTAGAGATGTGAACTCTGTCTGCTGCAATATTCCAAGGAAGCACTAGTGCCTAAAGAAATGTTGAAAAGCAATTTTTATTAAGCATGTTGAGTCAGGAAAAAAACCACCAATGTACCTCCCGCAAGGAAAGACAAGACTACAGGTCAAGAAATTGTTTTTGTTGTCAGAACCAGGAAAAACTACTCCGAGGATGCGTCCAGATCTCCCTTGCAGTGCAGGGGTGAGTCTGGCATTCTCAGGATCAGGGTTTCTCTTCTGTGGGTGTAATGACTGCTTCTGTGTCTGCCATCTAAGGGGAAAAGTCACAAAATAAGCATGTCTTATAAGCAGTCAAAAGAAAACAGCAACACTATCAGAAGTAAAATATTGGTACTGCATTCCTATCCCATTTGTTTTATATAGCACGTTCTCCCCACAAGACACCTCAGCCTCAGAAAAGTTTATTTTCTTTCCTCTCTTTTCTTCACAATTGTTTTCCAACTTTCCGTGCCTGGCCCTCCAGTACCAATTAGGGCAATTAAGAGTTAGCTAGAGGCAGAGAATAACACAATTAATTTGATTTCCCTCCCAGGAAACACACATACGACAAGAGATGGAAGGGGGAAGCTCCGGACAGAAATAATGGAAAAACAGGACAAGACAGTCATTTGATCAGCACGTGCAGCTTTTCTGTCTGCAAACTTGAGACCAGCCAGCCACAGAACCGTAGAGCACCAACCTGTCACTCCTGTATCAATCCTCCAATTCTTCTTTTTTTTTTTTTTTTTTTTTTTTTTTTTTTTTTTTTTTTTTTTTTTTTTCCACCTAGACTGTGCTTAAAAAGGTGTCCAGGCATTTCTTAAAGTCATCAAGTAACAGCAATGGTCTCCAAGGCCTTTGCTATGAAAGACACATATTATTCCCCCTTTTAATTTGTCACTGTTTTGCTTATGTTCAGAGACATAGCAGACACCCAACTTCCAGGCTCCTTCCAGCACCCAAGGTGAAGTTAAGGTGATGTACGTTTCTGCTGCAGAGCCACTATCGCATGTGCTTTGCCTGGAAAAATGCTCAGATGTCAGTAACAGGAGGTGTCCCATTGTTTGATCTACTCTGAAATGTGCCATTACTTTATCACTTAGCTTATCCGCTCCTTTATTATCGGTCTGTTCCATTTAAGTGGTTGAAGGGTCCTGCTATAACCACAAAAGGATGCAGGCTCTGACAGGAGTAATTAATGGTAAAGCTTTAAAATCAATAGCAGAGGGAAGAGCTAGAACAAATGTGCTGCCAAAGGGGTTCTGCCTGCAGCCTCCACTTTACACTACAAAGGCTCGAAGAGCAGCAGCCCTGGGCAAATGCAGCCATTGGACTAGTTCACACTTCTGAGTAGGAACTTGTCTGATTTATCTTAAAAAATGTACATGGTCGCAACAATTCACAAGTGCAAGCGTCTTAAGGAGTTTAAGAAAGAGTATGTTTTCCACCAAACTGTTGAATATGTGCTACTCCATATCTGCTTATACAATAGGGGTTTTACTCCCTGTGTTCATCAAGATGCTTTAACCCATGGTAGATCAAATACTCCTACGGAAGGGCACACAGATATTATTTAGCATTTTGTTGCTATTGTCATGATTGCTGTTGGTACACACCACTGCTTGTTTGTAGGCTGGAGCCTCCTACACTCTTCAAACTTAAGCAGGTGAGAACGGGGAGCAAAATTCAACCCATGTCCATGCAAGACCTTAAACTGCAGCAGCCATGACCAGTGGTGGGACCCTCTGGGACGATCACAGCACCGGATCAATCAAAACCAAAGGTATCAAAACACATCCTCTCCATACAGAAACTAGTCAGCTGCAAGATCAGCATATACAGGAATGGGAAAGTGAGGCAATAACAAAAAAGGTTTGGCATTAGCTGGTGATTTGCCAGCTCAGCAGAGAGGAGCGCTTAACTGGACAGCAGCAGGGCAGCGCAAGGCCGTGCTGATGGCCCATAACCCCCAGCAGAGAAGATACTGAGGCTCGGCCTTTCTGTGCCTTGTCAGAGAAACAATGACAAACAATACTTTGGTGAAGAAAACCACACCAGAGTGAAATGAGCCATTTGAGTAAATCCTGCTGAAGACCTGCACTGTGTTCGATGTGCTTTGGAGCAGGAGATTCTCCTCTAGATACGCCCCAACTAGTGGGGGGGGAGCAGGTTGCTCAGGTCTTCTTTCATCACTTCTGACATGAAGTTATCTGCACGCCCAGCAGGCATTGTCCTCTCTTTGAGGAGCTGGCTTCACCCCTTGGGCTGACCATGGAGCAGAAGTGACACGTACACCTTGCCTTTCAATCTCAAGTCTAACGATGCACCAAGGCTTCACGTGTCTGCCTCTCCACCAATCTGGCTTCTGGGTAAAGCTGGGAAACCAAACACCAAGTGCACCTCAGCAACAATCATGCCAAAGCACTGGGCAGCTTTAGCACTGAAATGAGACCAACAAGCAGAAAGCAACACAGCAGCAAACCGGCATTTCTGCTGCCATTTCGAGACCTCTCATGGTACTGCACTGACACTTGATGACACTGCTCAGTCCACTGCTATGGACCCAAATCGGGAACCACTGGATAAATGTGGCCCCTTCTTTACAACAGTCAGAGAAGACAATCATAATGCTGGTAGGCTTTAAGTCTGTGAAGCTACGATGTTCTTCTACCTTTCCAGCGAGCACTTACACATATTGGTGAATGAATTATCTTTTAAACTTTTAAACTACAGGAAATTTCTTCTCAGGGAAGGGTGCTTTGTCATAGAGGGAGGATTACTGTTATGTACTCAAAGCTACTCTGTGCCACACATGTCACAGCAAGCAGCTTTGCTGTGACTTCATATTTAGACCCTGCAGAGTAACTTCCCAGACTTGACCCATGCTTCCACACATGCCACTTCACAAAAGATCCTGCTGCAGTGACAATTTGCTAAGAGAGGAAAAATGTGCTACGAATTAAAGGGATGTGTATTTTTCTCTGACTAGGTAAAAAGCAATCAAAGTAAACATCCTTTGTAGGCACGTGAACTGAACAGGCAAAACTGTTCCCTCCAGTAATACACTGAAGAGACGAAAAGAAACCATAAGAGCTGGATATTTTAAAATAAGAGTGTGAAACTGAAGAACTGACTTCTTGAATCCTTTCAACTGCCTTATCTGCAAGAGATTGGAGGTAATCCTACCTCAGCAAAATTCCCCCTAAGTATTCATGTCTTGGATTTCCTGTTGGACTTTTTCCCTGCAATCTCAGCTTAAATTTATCCTTCATTGACACTCTAAATACATTGGCTTATGAGGTTTCCATACTAAAAATCTCCCGGAGCCAGTGCCTGTTCAGAGTTCTGGGTACCACTGACACACATCCATGAATACAACAGAAGTTTACAAATATAAAATTGAAGGGAAGCAGCACTCCACCTTCACACTTCAGTTGTGCGCGTGAAATGAACTTGTCAGAGGCAACTGTATTCAGTGACAAAGGAAATAAGTCACAAGTTGTAAACCGCAGCCTTGGAGTTTGCTTAGCTCTAAGAAACTGACAAAAGCAACAGAGAGGGGACATGGGTTTGTGTTTGGATATGCACACAGATCAGCCAGGCTCAAGGATCCCTTTTAGCAGATAGATTGGAGCAGATGTTTCAGAAGCTGCCTGGGAAGGTTTTCCCTAAGGACGTGGAGCAATTGCGCTCATCACTGTCCTCCAGTCTTTATCCACAGCAGGGGATCCATCCACCATACGACTCCCAACACCACAGCCAGGCCACACACCACATCACCCTACAACTTTAAAGCCATTGATCCCTATTTTAATATATACCTGAAGTTTAATATAAGCAATCTGTCAAAAGCCTTATGTAGGTTATTTAGCAGCTTCCACTGTCGCAGGCAGCCTACGTGGCAGATCATGCCCAGCCAGCCCTCCTGGAGCTGCGCTACTGAGACTCAGGGGAAGGAGAAAGGTTATGAAACGGGAATTACAAAAAGCCCTGTGGGGTCATTGAAAGAGAAACCAGAAACATGGCTCTTACAAGAGATGCCTTGCAACCCATGTACCGTTTGGACAGAGATAAGCATTACTCCAGCTTTACTTACTTAGGAAGCCTTGTGTTAGTGTAGTGTTCAGTATACTGTAATTCCATTTACAGACTAGTACAGGACATGAAGAGGGGATCAAGCAGAGGAACTGGCTCTGCAGTTGGAAGGACTCTCAGCTAGCCTACTCCAAAAACAGATTTTATCTTAAGCTAAAATAAGAATGAAGCAGAGCTCCATGTAAGAAAACAAATTTTTTTAATCTGACAGAGCAAGGCTTATAGGGAAAAGGCAGTCTCCTGCTCAGTCACAGCCTTAGGGCATGTCCCTCTACTCTAACAAGTGCAGACAGATCTGAATGCCTCTGTACTGTTTGCTGGAAAGACAAACATAAGCCAGCCCCAGTCACCAAAATGTGGCACAGCCAATTAGAAAACAGCCCCATGGAGCAATTTGCTGGCTCAGATGCAATGCTATGCCAGTGTGGCAGACAGCTTCCAAACCAGAGCTGGCGTAATGCTCGACTGTCGGCCAGATGCAATCTTGGACACCTCAGAAAAGAGCATCGTGTAGACTCATCCCATTATCTGTGACATTTTAGCTACTGGCTGCAGTTTTCCGAGATGCAGGCAGCTGTGAGCCCACAGGCTGGAACAGGAGTCCGAGCAGAGCCCTGGGCTCTGTTTGCAACCAAGGTCCTAAAACAACTGTCATCCTTGCTGTTCTTCTTAGGTGCCAGACAGTATGTGTGACACATGATACATACTATGGCCACACGGTGGAAAATGAAAACTATCTTCTCTGTCACTTTTTTCTTCTGTCTTTGTGATTAAATGTATTTATACACACACCCCCACATAGATGCAAAGCTATCATCTCATGTACTCTATGTTTTACTATTCAGCTCTCAGAAATACCCATCAGGGCCCTGAAAACCATAGCAGGGCGGCAAGTAGTTTAACATA
>VYXH01007507.1:356919-380523 GCA_013397275.1 Burhinus bistriatus
TCAAACCCAAGTCATTTCAGTTGCAATGGATTTTTCTAAAAAAATGTTCAAGGCTTAGAGTGATTATTCA
Organism: Burhinus bistriatus; assembly: GCA_013397275.1. Taxonomy (NCBI): domain Eukaryota; kingdom Metazoa; phylum Chordata; class Aves; order Charadriiformes; family Burhinidae; genus Burhinus; species Burhinus bistriatus. Next base: position 356,990 of record VYXH01007507.1, read on the forward strand.
GGCTGTCAGTGCCTTGCTACCAAGCCCAAGAACTGAGAGGGCTGCAGCCCTGTCATTTCAAACTGCCAATAGAGTTAAGTGGTTTGCAGTGGGTTGTGCTTCACTCATTTCTTTCTGTTTTGATGTACATTACTCAAACAAAGGCCTTAATTTAGCTGTGATACAGAAGAAGAGAGAACAAGGCTCAGGCCCAGTGGAATTCAGATAAATGAGGCTCTCAGTAAAGCCTTGCAATAGCGGTGGTATCTTTTATCAGACTAAGTGGTACAGCTCAAAGAGTAGACAAGCTCCTTTTGGTATCTGAAACAGAAGAAGATTGCAAATGCAAGTACAAGCTGAGAGCAAACTATCACGGTTTTATTAGATATGTATCAATTCAACCATCTTTGAAAGTAAAGGTAGCTTTACCTTACTGGAGCAGGGGGAGGGAGGCAGGTGATAAGGCAGTTATCTCAGTGTCACAAACTTACAAAAACATTCAAGGAAAAGACAGCATTTTCCAGACAATATAGCATTGGCTAACATTCAGATGGCAGAGCCTTACTTCAGCAAGTTTTCTCCTCTGTGCTCATTGCTACCCTCATCCCGTCTTAATTTGTGCTGCTCACTGTTTAAAGCAGGACTGTGCTGGGTCCTGAGCAATGCAAAGTGCAACCCCAGTCCTTCAACAGTGATGGGGCACCAGCCCAGCCCCATGTGTCCTTTTACTTAATACTATAAGGAAGAACAGAGTAGTTTCTTGGGCAGCGTAACAACTATGTTAGGATAAAACATCAGCTTTCTCCACCAGAAAAGGCAGTATCCTAGATATTACATTATTTCATTGAGAGTCACACTCCAACAAGTAGAAGCAGACTTGTTTCCTGACTGGGTGACTTGGCTGGAAGTCAGTGCGATGCAATGATGGTTGCCTACGGCTCTCAGTCCCTACTTTTTGATTCTAATCACAGAGAGGTGGAGGCAGGCAAAGAGGTACAAGTTACTGATGCTGCATCTGTACAATATTGGACCCTTAGGAATGGTGAAACAGAACTACAAGAAGCACCAAGCAGCTGGTGGGTCTCTTTCTGCCCAGTGTAATACCAGTCAAGTTGAGATTTCATTACTGCACCAGCAAAGAGAAACTAACAAGGAAAGGCTGCAGTGCTGTTCTATGGGCAGCACAAGCCTCTCTAAGACGGTGCTGTCTCCAGAGAGGGTGTCTTTACCCTCAGCCCTTGCTTCTTTGTTGTCTGAGCTGACCAAGTCTGCAAACCTACCTTCCCTCTGTAAGTCTGCAGACAACACCAAGTTAGGTGGGAGTGTCGACCTGCTTGAGGGTAGGATGGCCCTACAGAGGGATCTGGACAGGCTGGATAGATGGGCCGAGGCCAATGGTATGAGGTTCAACAAGGCCAAGTGCCCGCTCCTGCACTTGGGTCACAACAACCCCACGTAGAGCCACGGGCTTGGGGAAGAGTGTCTGGAAAGCTGTCCAGCAGAAAAGGACCTCAGGGTGTTGGTCGACAGTCAGCTGAATATAAGCCGGCAGTGTGCCCAGGTGGCCAAGAAGGCCAACAGCATCCCAGCCTGTATCAAGAATAGTGCGGCCAGCAGGACAAGGGAAGTGATTGTACCCCTGCACTCAGCACTAGTGAGGCCCCACCTCAAATGGTGTGTTCAGTTNAGCATTACGTTAATGGTTGGACTCAATAATCTTAAAGGTCTCTTCCAACCTAGGTGATTCTATGATTCTATGATTCTAAGGGCTAGAGATGAGTATTCAGCTTCATCAGGAGGCTGGTCCAGTTAAACTCACAGTCCCAAAAGCTCTCCTGCCCACAGTAGGGGTGAGCCCTTTCAGTTGTGCTCAGTTATAAGTCAGCCTAATAATATCAGAAGAATTTACTTTGAAACCTAGGTGCACCACAGGTTTTTTTTCCTATATTTTGAAGTTCACATACACACAGAACTCTCGCTATTCTTACAGCTAGCACACTTCTACCCCAGTGACCATCTTCCTCCCCATAACACTTCTGTGGAAAGCTAAAGAAACACTACATGTTCACAAACAGTTTTTTGAGAGGTGAAAGTAGTTCAGCAAAGGAGTGTGCCTGAACATGCAGGCAGGATTACAATCTGCTTCCCAGGGCAGGTAGAAACAGCCCACAAGTGCTTACAAACAGAGAGGGAGACAGTGAAAACCATCACATGGCCTCTTGGTTCCCCAGAGCCCATGCGTGTTACACAGGGCACAGTGCACCGCCCCAGGCTTGTGTTGCAGAGCTGGTACCTGCAAGGGCATCCCAGGGACAGCAGTATCCACTGCCTTCGTGACACATGGCCCCATATCAAGGGGCTGAAGCATGCTCTCAAATGTCGAGGTTTGGTTCATATTCATCTCCCTCACACAGGCACAGTCCTGCAGCAAGGAACATTTCTTGTTGCGCTCTGACAAAATGACCTTGTGCTTGTCAGTGCAAAGTAAGTCCACGGAGCAGAAAGCAGCGTGTGCAAAAATATCCAGGCAAGGTTTGATAGAGCTCAGGTATTAAAAGTACGCTAAATCAGCCCAAAAGCATCGTGCTAACCACCTACCTGGGCCTCTCAAAGCTGGGCTCTCCTCTCTGCATAACACCAGGACAATTTAACCTCCATGAAAGGAGAGAGGGGTCACCCACAAGCAGGGCTTGAGAGGATGGAGAAAGCACAGACAGTTGGTAATGCTGGGAAGTGAGGGCCCGAAGGAGGGGGCACACATACTCACTTACACGTGCACACACACACTGCCAAGATCAGCAGCCTGCACATTTGCCCCTGACCTTCTTCAGGCAGAGCCATGCCTGCAGCAGCGGCCCTTGGGGACAGAGAGCACTGGCTGCTCACATGCGGTTATCACACGAAGCTTCATTTTTTTGGTAAATAGACAGGAATTTGAATCCTATGTGAAAACTGTACCCCAGGTCACGCCCGCCTTCCTGCCGCTCAAGCCCTGACTCAGAGCAGAGGGGCTCAAGGAGCCGCAGAGAGCAGCCCCAGGCACTCCCACAGCCTCTGCCCGCCCAGCAGGCAAGAGGCCACTTCTCCCTTGCACCTGTATATCAATTCAAAGAAGTTGGAATATTTCATAAAGGAGGGTAAGTCCACACGTGATGGAAAGCACCTCTGAACTGTTTCAGCTTGCAGTCTAATGCCTGTCTAGAGTGAAAGAAATACAGCTGACAGCTACTCAAGCAAGATGGACTGATAGTTGCCCAAGGTCATGCAGGCACACTTGGTTTCCCATAGATTTTCTTTTTTTTTTAAAAAGAAGATTGCACTTCATTGATGATTTGCTTTTTATTGATGATTTGCTTGAGGGTTTTTTCTTTTTATTGTCATTTTTCAAGGCTATAGGTCAAAACCAAGAAGGGTAATCAAGCATGAATCAACTCAGACATCGTAAGACGGAAATAAAGACAAAACAAGGGATTTGAGCCACATACAGTAACGATCAGCAGAGAGCAGCGTGTCCTGTATTCTTCACTGCCGTTTCTGATCACAGCCATAACGACCAGCACTGAGGAGGGTCCAGCTTTGTTAAATGAAAAAGCACATTGCAAAGTACTGGCAAGGTAAATGCCTTAAAAAAGAAAACAACAAATAAACAAAACAACAACAACAACAAACCACAAAAACACACAAAAAAAAAAAAAAAACCGAAAAGAAGTCCAGGAACTATTTACCTTTAACCTTTTATCTGGAAGAAAAGACATCTGCCTCCCACATATGTACAGGAAATTTTTTAGGATACTGCTCAGAAGAGAGGTTTCACTTTCCACCTGGTGCAGGTTTCTTATGAAAAAGTATATTTTCCTCTATCAACATTTCCCGGCCCACTATATATTTTCACTGGGCATGGAAACTCCATTCTACAAAGTGTGAACAAATTTGCTTCTGCAATTCCCCAAGGCTCATTAAAAGGATTATGGAACTTGGAAATAAGGAACAGTTAATACCAACTTTTTCTAAAAGACAGCAATGACTAGTGAAAAACATTATCCAGAATGATTTTAACTGCAACCATCAGTGTAAGCAAACAGGCAACACTGTCACATATTCTCAGCTATTATAAGTGATCATTCATTTATTTAGCAAAGTTTAGTCAAATGGGAATGAACTGTCATCCAGGCTAGTTATCAAGTCTGCTACAGAGTAAAACCTATCTGTCTGCTTAGAAAATTTCTGACTCAGAAATACTTTTCACTATTCAGAGGGAGTAAAAACTAGGGCACATGCCAATGTCCACCCGACTGATTCAGAGATCTGTGGAGTTGAAGTGATGCACAGCTACAGCTGTAGACCATTGTATGCATCACCATAAGGCAGTCAAGGATGCTTTGCAGGGAATCTCTGGTACACTTTATGTATGGTCCTGTAGTTATTCCAAGCTGTCATCTGAATCATGCTGCCTCTTAACATGAGATGATTAACCCCTGTGTGCCTTAATATGAGAGAACCTGATTTTGAGGAGAACAGGACTACAGTTTGGACATTAAACCAGCAGAGCTCCTATAAGAGAGCAGATTGTCTCTGAGTTTGATAGGAGCCTTCAGTGTTTGATTGACTCAGCTTCCAAAAAAGACATTCAATTCTATTAAAGCACTCTGGGGTTATTTATCCAAAGACTGCTACAGGGAAATTGTATGATTCCTGTATTGCAACCAGTAGCAAAGCTTTAGCAGTTGCTTGAATGTGATTTACCACCAGAATTCAAATATATTCTACAGGTAACAAAGCACTGCTACTACAAGATAACATATAAAGTGTTATGCCAAGATATTGAATCTGTTAATTTACTAGGATGCTGGGTCCTAAGGAATAACTAATAATTATTCTGGTGGAAGGATTTGATGAGAGCTGACATGATATGACCAAAACAGTCAGCAAAAGCCAATGCAATGCCCTCCAAGTTGTCTCTTCTGCTAAGGACATTTAATTCCACTAATATCTTTAAGCAGTTGCTGAAAACAACAAAACTGCATCGTTGAACATATATAACACAAAACTAGGATCAGGAAATTTAAAGTTAACTTGAGACAGAATACTAATTGCAGAGACTGTACTGAGTTGCCCTACTGATGTGTCCTGGTTAACCATTTTGCCAGAGTTGAAAGCTGCCAAAAGCTTTCTTTCCAAGCAGAGCTGTAACAAATACTTGGAACGGGCAACTGCAAATTGCTGAGGGCCAATGTGCCTAGGAAATTAAGTCCTCTGCTTATCAGCAGGATAAGCACGACTGCCTGCTCTGCCCCTAGTAACGTGAAGGCAGCACAGCTTATGGGCACCCCACAAGACAGGCAACACAGAAGCCAGTCAGTATCAGCTGTGGTGATGCTTTTTCCTAATAGTGCTGCTGCTGAACTACCTGCACTGAAACAAGAAGTGGGGAGGGGGAGCATTTTATGCAGACCACCGAGCACAAAGGAGAGGGTTCTGTGTCAGCCACTGATAGACTTTGCTGGATTTCTAACTAGTGTAAAGGCAATCGGTATTAAAACCAAGACAAACACATATCCAGCCACAGAGATTATACCCATCCAGGCCCTTAGAGAACAAAGGAGACCAACTGTACACTTGCTGTTCTCTCAGAGGAGTTGGGAGACTTCTTCTGGAGGAAAGCTGCACCCCAGATTTTCTCCTTCCTCACATCTGTTCTCTCCCCTCTGCATGTATCAGATTTAATGCATTTATTCTATATTGTCTCCAGTCCAGATGGCCATACAACATGGGTTTCCTCTTCACGTAACACCAAATTCATGTATTTTAGTAACACACTGGGACTTCAGGGCAGGCGAGTACTTTCCAAAATCAGCTCAGAGGAAAAATGTCTCCTTCAACAAGGGTAAAAACAGAAATGTTAAAGGGAAAAAAAAAAAAAAAAAAAATGAAACCCAAAAGCAAACTGTCCAAACAAACTGTCCTCAGGTGCTCTGAGAAGGGTCATCATTTACGCGTCCTCAAGGGATCTGCTTTGCAGCTGGTAAACCTCATTATTTGTTGCGAAATAGCGTGCAATCTGCCTCCAGCCCAGAAAACCATAAAAACTTACTCCAGTAAAGTCATCTAGGAAGACAGCCTCAAAGGAAATTAAAAAAATAAACAGCTTGCAGGAGAGATCACAAAGGAAAAGTGGATTGGATCAATACAGTACTTCCTTGTAACATTTTATGAACTTTGCTATAAAAGTGCTTTGTAGTGCCCTGAGCAGAAACGGGCATCAGAAGTCTGTCAACAAATCTGGAGATTTCCAGTTCCAGTAAAAAGAAAAATAAGGGGTAAATCTACTCACTGTGTTTCTTTAAAATCATCTTTTTTCTCTCCAGGTAAGCTATGGAAAGCATTTCCTCTCATCTTTGAGAATTTTCCCTAGTTCTCAACATTCCACTTCTTCTACCCAAGAAGGCAGAGGTTTGTAGTTTCCTAGTAGAGTCCAGCTCTTCTTTCAACCCAAGAAAAAGAACCTACTAGACCAAGTCTAGTTTAAAGGTTTTGAAGCACCGTACCATTGCCCCTGCTTAGTGAATTTCTCATTTCCCCCAGAAAAGGCTACTAAATATGATGAAAGCAAAGAACAGCTCTAAGTTTTGCCCCATTCTATCTTCCTCATTTTGCAGTATCATACAATTCAGGCAGCTTTTTTATCCTCTGTTATTTCAGAGAGGCCAGCACTCACCATTTCAGACATGTCTACGACTCTAAACATACATGGGAAACAAACTCTTAGTTCACTTTTATGGACAAAGGCAGCAACCTCCAAGAAGCCTGAAACTGTGAATGTGTCATTATATGAATGTATAATTAGACGTATAAGTAGTATAAATACTTTATTAACTTAAGTATTTTCTCCTGTGACCAGCTCTGGCTAAGTGAACCTGGCTTCCTCTAGCTTTAAAAGCTGAGGGGGAAAGGCACTCTCAGGAGAACGCATTCTTTCTAAACTTCCTATTAAAAATCTCCAAAATACCTGCCTGAGATATTTCACCTGAGCTTGCAGCCCACACTGTTGATAGGAGAATTAAAAGAGAGCAGCAACCCCAGAGACCCCACAGGAGAACGGACTTCATCAAGCTTGGTGTACAACATGAAAACACAGGAAACACCACCGGTCTCTGCCCGCACTGCTGCATTCCCCTGCCGTAAACCCCAGGGCAGGTCCACTCCATGGTGCAGAGCGTGGTGCAGTGCTCCATGGACATGGCCAGCCCTGGCACATACAGGCAGCACCTCATAGGGCTGCCATCTTGCGTTGGGCAGCAGGGCTGGAGCGCTGAGCAGACGCAGGGCCAGAGACACCTTCCTCATAGCCATCCTCCCCGAGATATGCCAGGAGTCATCCCCTCCCACCACCCTGCCGCTCGCTCCGCTCTCCTTCTCCAGGAGCTGCGCAGCCAGTGCCATCACCCCGCTCATCACTTTGCCGCCTGTGTGCAGGCTCTCAGAGCCACCTAACTACCCCCCCACACCCAAAATAGCCTCCATATATGTGGCTTAGCTGGACAAAGCAGTGTGCTAGGATTCTTGTAAATAATATCACCCTATTTATAATATTGGGACTATCCCCAGTGCTGAGGCAGCTGGACCATCTGAGCAACCATTGATGCTGGGAGCAGACCAAACCCACTGAAGAGCAGTGCTGCAAGACTTGTTTCTAAGCACAGAGCCAAGAGCAGGACTACGTCGTGTGTCTGTGAGGTGTTTTCTTGTGACCGCAGCACCAATTTGCCTGTCATTCACCAAGTCATTCATAGGTTGATACAGAGGGAGACAATCATCCCTAGGATGGGAGGGATCCCAGCCACAGGTGGTGGTTAGGCTGGCCCAGCCTGCTCAGCAAACTGTCCTTGGGCTGTCCTGGAAGAGGTTGTGGATGTCCCCCATGAAAGGCAGAAAGCAGGAGCAGCCCTGGGGAGAGGGGACAGGGAGAGAAAGAGATAAATCATTAGTGAATGCAGGGATAATGAGCAGTTCTGTACTGTTCCATTCTCCTTGTTGCACTAGTTATTTCTATGTGCAATATTACAATGCAAAGAAAGTCAGAAAAAGCAAAATTCCTCAGACTTTGGTCCTTGTTCTGTGCCTTTTCTAGAAAGCTCATCTTGTCTTGGCTGGTGGTAGTTTGCACTTACCTGTCATCATTTATTGCTTAGTGAATCATTTTATCTACATTACTCCTGTTTTATTTCCCCTTCTGAAAGGGGGTTCTTGTAAGTTTTTCATACAGTAACTCTAGCTGATCTTATCACTTATCTTATTTTAAAAGAATGTATTAAGTAAAATCTGAAACTCATACTTCTCAAGTGTGCCAAGTCTTGAATGGTCAGGAAGATACCATCATTTGCTAGAACATAAACATACATGCTGCTACCACTGTCGTCTCATAGTCCGGAGAGTGAAGAACTACAATTATCTTGACTTTGCACCTGAGGAGCTGAAACCCCAAAGTTCCAGCGGGACCATCTTTCTCAAATAATAAACTAATAAACGTCATCAGACCGCATTGCAGTGTTATTTATCTGAAACAACAAGCAAACAAACCTACTCACTGCTCAAACATCTTTTTAATTAAAATTCCTTTGTGAAATTTACCACAGCTATAAACCAGAATAGTAATTAGTAGTGTGGCATAGACAGTTAGGACTTGGGACATAATTAAAATAAATACTGCTTATTAATAAATTGTCAACTAGCCAGGTCTTTGATGCAATAAGAGATTAATTTTGACCATTTGTTTCTTGTTTAAAACAAAGAATCTGAACTTAATGTAACATGGGCAAAAATACAAAGAAAAAAGATTGCTGCTGGCTTTTCCCCCTGCCCTGAGATTGAAAAAAATAATGAAAACTGAAACAGCGTATCAGGTTTGCATGGCAAGGTTTTGGTGGCAGAGGGGCTACAGGGCTGGCTCCTGCAAGAAGCTGCTAGAAGCTTCCCCTATGTCTGACAGAGCCAATTCCAGCCGGTTCCAAGACAGACCTGCTGCTGGCCAAGGCTGAGCCCAACAGTAACAGTGGTAGCACCTCTCTGACAATGTATTTAAGAAGGGGAAAAAAACAGGAGAGCAACCAGGAGAGAGGATTGAAAGAAACAACCCTGAAAACACCAAGATCAGTGAAGAAGGAGGGGGAGGAGGTGCTCCAGGCGCTGGAGCAGAGATTCCCCTGCAGCTTGTGGTGAAGACCATGGCAAAGCAGGCTGTCCCCCTGCAGCCCATGGAGGTTAACGGTGGAGCAGATATCCACCTACAGCCCATGGAAGACCCCATGCTGGAGCAGGTGGATGCCCGAAGGATGCTGTGACCCCATAGACAGCCCATGCTGGAGGAGGCTTCTGGCAGGACCTGTGGCCCCATGGAGAGAAGCCCACACTGGAGAAGGTTTGCTGGCAGGACTTGTGACCCTGTGAGAGACCCACCCTTCCAGTCTGTTCCTGAAGGACTACACCGTGTGGAAAGGACGCACACTGGAGCAGTTCATGAAGAACTGCAGCCCATGGGAAGGACTCACATTGGGGAAGTTCATGGAGGACTGTCTCCCATGGGAGGGACCCCACGCTGGAGCAGGGGAAGAGTGTGAGGAGTCTTTCCCCTGAGGGGGAAGGAGCAGCAGAGGCAATGTGTGATGAACTGACCACAACCTCCATTCCCTGTCCCCTTTGCACTGTGCAGAAGGAGAAGGTCGAGAAATCAGGAGTGAAGTTAAACCTGGGAAGAATAGAGGGGTGGGGGGAAGGTGTTTTTAAGATTTAAGTTTATTCCTCATTACCTTACTCTAATTTCCCAAGTAGAGTCTGGCTTGTCCATGATAGTAATTAGTGAGTGATCTCCCTGTCCTTATCTCAACCCATAAGGCTTTCGTTATATTCTCTCTCCCCTGTCCAGCTGAGGAGCAGAGTGATCAAGAAGCTTTGGTGGGCACCTGGCATCCAGCCAGGGTCAACCCACTACAAATAAATAGTAATTTTTCTGCCTCTCTCTCCACCTCCACTTCAGGCAAACCTCTAGCAATAGTCATCATGTGGCTCTGGGGTGTTCGTATGATGGTACCAGGCTGTGTTTGATTCAGTTGCATTCAACAGAAACTCCTTCACAAAGGCTCATCTGAAAAATAAGAGAGATGTGGAAATATCATGTATTTCAAAAGAAGTGAAATCTTACAAAATTATTTGCCTTACTTAATGTGGAAGCAACTGCATGAGGGAATGACACCATTTCTCTTCTGCAATGACTTCAGACTTCCCTTCCCCAGTTTCCTCATCCAGCTTTATGCATCTGTCCATGCTTTCTATCTAACTCCCCCTTATGTGACGCAGTGACGGTTGCGAGTTGCATCCTGTGATTCTCTGGCCAGACCCTCTACATAGTTCCGGCATCAGGGCTGTGGGGTAAAGGCAGATTTCATATTGCTACACAATCCAAATGCTAACCCTTCTTTAAAACCAGTGACATTGCCAGTGCCTTTGTGACTGTGGCAAGCCCTAAACAGAGAGCTGGCAAAGACAAAAGGCTTGAGCCAATCTGTGGTTTTCCATTCAAACAACTCACACTGGTGACATGGGCTGACTCAAGAGAAAGCAGCTTGAGTTTAGGAGAAAAGCCTGGAAGCACCTATGCAAATGGACACAAAAACTAATAGGGCCTTGGTCTGAACTGAAAAGCCCAAACAATTAATAAAAGCAATTTTTTAGAAAGAGCAGCCCACTCAGTCACATTCACCCATGGTGACACCCACAGTACCTTCAGTGTGAACGTGGCAACTGTGCTCTCCAATCAATCTCACAAGGAGGTACATCTCAGTTGGCTTGTTTGGTTTCAGCATAACCTTACTAAATGATTTGAGACATCTGGCCTTTTTTTAAAAAAAAATTATTCCCCCTCTTAGTTTTCTTTCAAGATGTAACACAGTGTGGTGTTGGAGATATACCGCAGCTCAAAACTTTGGGAAAGGCATTTCTACCTAACTTCGGACTCAGCTTCTCATCTGTAACACAGCAGCACCAGTTCCAGATTTCACTGGGGTGTGACAGGAATATGACCTGTTGGGCATCCAGACACCACACATGAGGACATGCATATATGGAGACGGATGACTCTCTGCGTCAATCAAATGTGAGGCTACCCATACCCCATAATAACCACTCCAGAGCATGACTGTGTTTTCCAGACACAGTCGTTAAACTCTAATCTGAGACTGCAAGCTGACTGTTGGGGTTTTCATTTGGCCATTTCCACCTTCTGCAAGCCTGCCCTCGCTGCAGGAGCATGTGCATGAAGGAGACTAATGATGACAAACACACAGGTAGGCTGTGAGAGCTGAGGGTTAAATGTTTGTGAGTTTTTATATAAAACACATATCCCCTAAGAGATCAACTCAGGACTTGCACCAGCTGAGAAAGATGGCAGGTGCAGGTCTTCATCTGCTCCAGTCTGAAGGAACCTGAAAGGTCTCCGGTAGGATCAATGACGCTCACTCACAGGCTGCCAATTTCAGTGAGACACTAATATCTGTAATGAAGAGCAAGAGTCCAAGGAGGAGTACACATAAAATTGAAGTAATTAGTCCCAGACTTTAAAGAGGAGATGACCTGAAAAAAAAAAAAAAACAACAAAAAAACCAAACAAACGAAAAACAGGCAATAATAACTGAAGGCCTAAAGCTGAAGAGTGTAAGAGTCACCTCAGGCCATTTTAGAGAGGCCACAGACAAACAGAAACCAATATTATGCAAGGAAAGTGATAAATATTGGCAAAAAACTTAAGAGTGATTGTTCACATTAAGGTCTCCAAAAAGTAATGTTAATGCACTCATAAAAGTGGTAGTCATTGGTTTTCTTCCAAAGACCTTGTAACTGACCCATTTTCCTTATGAAAACAATTATGTGAAAGCTAGTTTATTAATTTAGGATGCTCATACTTTTTATATAAGGAAACAGCATCCAAAGTTGGACTGCTAGGATATAAACAAAATATTTCACTTTGTCAGGCAACAAAGATTAAAAAAAAAAGGGGGGGGGGGGGGGGAACAATTTCAAAACTAAACATCAGTGGATCTTACTCTATGAACTGATNAAGGAACTCTTGAGCGACTACCAGGACTTTTTAAAGCAGGCTTGGCAAGGTTTGCATGTATCAGTTGCAGTAAGCTCTTGACCGGCCAGCCACGAAGTTGACTAGTGACTTCTTAGTGTTACCTTAGTCCTGCTTTTGGTCCCTATTCCCCAATATTAAGAAAAGAGAACAAATAAGGCTAAGACGACAAGCATAGTGAGAAAATTCAATTCATTTTCAGCAACCATTACAGACAATTCTTTGGACCCAACATCACTTACCCCCAAAAGAGCTCAAGCATCCATTCCTGATAACAATGTTTTTCATGACAATATGGGACTGCATGAAAAGGGAGTCATAGCCTTATGAAAGAGGGAGTTCTAGTGCTTCCATGATTTGCAATTAGACTAAATGAAAATCTCATTTCCTTTTAGCTTTAACCCATCAATAACACATGTATTTTAAATGTTGAGTTTATTCCAGCCTCTCTTAAAACACTTTTAGCTTGAAAAAGTTACTGATGCAGCATAAAAGGAGACACAGGGTTACCCGAAGTGGGAACCTTTACTGAGATTCCACATGCTGCTTAGCAGGAGGAAAATCCTAGTGAAGCTTCTTCCCCCACAACCCTCGTCACTCGAACAGAAGGACTAGATTTGACTGAGCAAAGACAATAATACTGACAGAATACAATTTTATCAACAGCAAAAGGCACTGACTTTATTTTGCATTGTTATTCTGCATATGTCTACGCATAACTCCCTGAAGTGGTTCAAAAATCAACCTCGCACATAAAAACAGGGAACAGATGGCATTGGATGGAGATGGCAGAGGAAAGCACATTAAGAAAAAACTGACTCCAGCAAATATTAAAAAAATAGGTCAGTTTTATGTCCACATAAATGTATATATGTATTTAGTTATCTAATTACTGGTATCATGTGTTCTCATTTAGGAGAACTACCTTGGGCTCTCAGTTTGAATTTCTTGCCCTAAATTTTACCAGTAGAGTTATTCCACACTAATAAAGAGAGGTCCTTCTGCTGCAATGTTTTACAGATCCTGCAAACAGTTTGCTTCATTCATTACATCCTCTTTCAACATTCATGTGCCCTGAACAGAAATCTGGATCACGTTCTCAGTCAGCTCCCTCATGGCTGTGACCTGGTTCCTCTCCTCCTGCTCCGTCCTGTAGGAAGCACAGCACGGTGCACAGCACACGGCAGAGATGATCACTCAGAGGTATCCTCTTCCATTTACCTTAGACATTGAGAAAATAAAGCAGGGAGGGTTGGGGTTCTTTTCTCAGGAGGGGAGGAATGCCCTTAACATAGGGAGCATGGATGTAACCACGTTTCTGCTGACTGCCTCTATGATTTCTGGAGCAATGTGTCCTGTTTACCACAGAAGTTTGTATGCCAATTGCTTTCCAACTTGAGTAAATTCTGCCGTAGTTTGCCACACAAGTACCTTAAGCATATTGCTTTTACTCTGAAATGATTATTGGCTTTAGCAGTTCACTTAGCTTGAAAACGTAGGAATGAGGGATGTTCATCTGGGCCCAGAAATGCTTCCATAGGCATGGTCTTTGACACCTGCAACTCCAGATTTTGTATTTACTTTTTCCTCCTTTCTACATGCTAGAAATTTGGTGTTGGGCAACTGTATCATAAGTAATAATTCCAAAAATTGGGAAAAAAACCTGCTGTGTAAGAAAGGAGGAACACATGGCTTAGAATATCTGGACCATTGCTTTTCATTATTTGGCTATGACATTTAATTTACAAAAGGCAAAAACAGAGGAGTGGGATCAGCAAAGTGAAGTTCAAAGAGAAAAGGATTACAGACAATTTTTTAAACTGAGGGTTCAGTGTCTTCTTACTAGAAACACATGTCCAACAAAGGTCAATGCAATTTATCATTTAAGAGTGCTTCTGTACTTCTTGGGATACCATGTTCCCTCGTATTAGCTTTTGCAAGTAATGCTTCCTTGCCTAAGAAAGGCATCATTCTTTTCCATCCTGGCAAGTCACAAGCATTGGTTATTTGTACCTCCAGGCTCCTCTCAAAACCAGAAATGTCACATACTCAGGGCATGAAAATGTTAGTGACAAAAGTTTTATGATACCAGTGGTATCACTAGCCATCACTAATGCATCAAGCCTGTCCTCTGCTCTCTTCCATAAAGAGGGAGAATTGTCTACTAGACCCAAAATCTTTACCAAGATACAAAATGTCTAAGCAATTTCTAAAAGCCCATAGCTGACAGCTTTTTTTCTCAAGGATACATAGGTTTTCTAGCACAAATATTAAACACAGGACAAGGATGAACTTTCCCAGGAATTCATCTAAGTCAGCGACATGAACTTTCCAGGTATTTAACCATCATCACAACCTTGTGATCTCTGCTCCCGTGTGAAGGCACATGTCTTTGATCTCCCCTTTTTCGGGTTCAGCACAGCATAGTGCACATTTCAGCAGCTCTCTGTGGCACACTTTACCCTTGATGAGGCAATTACTCTAGACAAGACCAGAGGATACGCAAGATCCTGTGCTCCTCAGTGCTGTATAAAACCCTGTACAGAAGACATATACTATGCCTCACTTCAAAAATTAGGATAACCCATGCATTAGTGCTAAAGCTCAAAAGCCCTGCTTAGGCTAAGGCAATATTTATTCCCCAACTGGACATACAGCTGGAGCACCTGTAGCTGTACTCAGGCTATCAGCAGTGGAGTTAGCACCAAAGACACACACCTACCTAAATTTCATTACAGTGTAATCTGCCAGGTTCCCTGGAGGATGTCTATAGCTTAGAGTACAATTTTATAGCTATTAATATCCAGGTTAGTTAAATTAAAGCTAGTTCAGGTACAAGTGTACGTGCTGCAATCATGCTTTCAATCACAGGACAGAAAACATCACAAACAGCTAAGAACCAGACTTAGCAACAAACCCCAAGGTTTTTATGGGCACGTCTGCCTGCACAGGCAAGCACAACTGGCTTCGGCATTGCCCTGGAGGACAGCCAAGACCTGGCCACACACCACGTGAGGACATGAGCGCAGCACTGTAGCGCAGCTTCTCCCAGAGCCCCGCTGGGCTGCACCACACAAGGGAGGAGCTCACACCCACCGCCACAGGCACAGCCTCCAATGCTCCTTGTTTCTGAACAGGACCATTTTTCTCTCAGTACTGGAGCTACCCACTGCTCCTCAGGGTGCTGCAGGGAAAACACAGCCCGCGTTTCCCACATGTGGTTGAAGAGGGTTCTGGCACAGGAATGTGGGTCTTCTCCACAGGAGAAAGGTATGAGTTACTGCTCAGTTCAGAAACGTTTGTTACAGCATTGATTTGTTCACGGAAATTATGAAATCTCCCTTGTGCCTCAATTTCTCCACCTGTAAAATTTATGTATCTACCTGAAAGCAGGACAGTGTTAAGTCTAAGCAGCACTTTGGAGATGAAAATCTCTAGGTAGGTGCATATTAAATATGAAGAACTGGTAAAAGTGCACACAGAACAATTATCACTACGTTATCATCACATCCATGCATTATTTTTGTGTGCCTTCTGTGGATTTTTTCTTTTAAAAGCACGTACATAGAAATACACTTTGGGTTCAGCTATTGCATATAGACACTTAAAAGGGTTAAAGAGTGGGGATTTATTTGAAGTAATCAGCAACAAAAGATGAATCTTTTCATGTCACATTCTCTGGGAACTAAACCAGTTTGACAGATTGCCAGTTTCTTCTGCCCATTTGTCCCTGATCCCCAAGTTGGCTTTATGCAACCAATTTGAGGTCTGTAGTGTAAGCACAGCCAGTGAAACTAGCTAGGATAAATTAAAAAAAGAAACAAAAAACTACACACGCACAGCCCTTCCTTTTCCAAAAAGGAAAGAGATGAGAAACATTAGTCCAGATCAACTCACCAACCTAGTTAAATGAGTGGCTTTGTAAACATAGTTGCATAGTTGGGGGACCCGAGCTCCCGCGCCAGTTTGGCACCGGTGACATGGAAACACTGAGCTACATCCTAACTTAGGCTGGAGAAGCAGGCTGAGGAAACACACAATGGCAAAAGGCTCCTGGGCTGGGTACAAACCTGTCTGCTAATTTCGTAATTTTTTTTTCAATTCTAATTTTGATGAGACCCTCAGATTTGTCTCTGCTGCACGGGTAGGTCCATACGTTGACACCCCTCTCTGCCACCCACCAGCCCCAGCATACCTCCATGCAGGGTGGCCCCACTGTGAAGCCCAAGAGCAAGGAGCTGCACGAGCCGAACAGTCAAACACTCCTGCTTGTAGGGAAGACACCAAAGCCACACCAGAGCAGCTAGATACATCATGCTGCGCATTAGCTGTAAACCTGTATGCAGGCACACTACCAAATAATCATTGGTTTCAGGCGTTTTGGCATTTTCTCCCGCTGCTGCTAGGCAGGCAGGGACAAAACACTGGTGCCACCAGCAAGCACTGTAGTTGTCTGGGTCTGCCTGTCTCCAGGTAGCTGGGTCCAAGAACAGCAGAAAACAGTTCAAAAAGAGACTTGCCTTTGTAATCCCCGTTTTGGACACACAAAGGGTACCCGGTGAGTTTGTACATGAATCCCCAGAAGCATCCTGCGGCTCCCCAGCTGGGAAGCTGGGCTGTTGCCCCACATCCACACCTAAGCACAGGGGCATAGCATGGTCCTAATTGCGCTGTGAGCACACCACCAACAGCAGGCAACCTGGGCCAGCCCTGCATCGCGTGTGTAGAAATGTAAGTATGTTAAAAAGTGGAACAAATGCTGAAATCCAGGTGAAGGTCTCAGTGAGGAAGCAGAGGGTGTCCGAGCTCCCACCCAGCAAAGCCCTGCCAAATTAAGCCAAGACTATGCTCACTGTTCTCATCTCAGAAGCTGCTTAAAAATGCACTTAATATGCAGGTCTCATCACGGTATAATAGTGTACAAGCTGTTGGACCAATGTGCCCTATAAAGACCATTCATCAGGCACTTGGCAGACAAGAGCCCTTCCCCAGCAAGAAAAGAAGCCCTCTCAGGTTGCAGCGTTATGCTGGTTTTCAGAAACAGCCCCTCACTGCCCAAAGCTGCCTCTGACCTGGGTGAAATTTCACTATGTGAAATGAAACTGTGAAGACACACCACTGAGACACCACAAGAGCCAGTTAAAGCTGGTACAGAGTTATACAAACTCTACAAGGGAAAGCAGTGAACATATCCTGCTAGCATTGCCCCAGTTTGCTTTATTTTCATACACCTATTTTGAAAGATATGTCAAAACAAACAGAAGACCAGAAAAATAAGTGAGATGCATGTTCTGCAAGTGTTAAACTTCAAGATAAAACACAGCCTAAATGCTCAAGAGGTCACATAAAGATAACCTGGCTTACTGTCAGATCTCAAACCTTTTCTTTTCAGGCTCTCTCTCACTTGAAACACTTGTGTCGACCAACTGACCTTGTCAAAATCAACAATTTGAAAAGCAAAACTTATATGCGATGTTAATCAGGATGTTTCTGTTTATTAAAAAGCCACCAAGACTTTGCATTTTTATTTATATCCAGTGTCATTTATCTTTTGTCTGGACTGCATGTGAACTGTATTTCCATTTTATTTGAACAAGAATAGTAATAACCAATATTAAACTATGTTATTTTGAATGCTAACTGAATGCATGCAGTGCTTTCTTATTTCGTGTGCACTTGATAATAAAATGAGAACAAAGTTCACATTAAAATATCCATAACACAAATAATTGAACTTCATGACAGGAGAGGCACCAATACCTTCTCCTCAGATGCTAGAAGCTGAGTAGATAGTGCAACAAGGTGCCATTTGTTAATATTTATTGGTGAGGAAGAAATTGTTTCTGTGAATTAACTGCTCCAGATGACATCAGACTCCCTTATTCCATTTTGTGTTATCAGGAGATGGAAGACAAAAATCCCTTCGAACGCAAGTTTTTTCGATCTTCCTACACTAGCAAAAAGAAAAAAATCTTCCAGCTAGTCGAAAGTAATATTTGAACAACTATCTGCCCTAGGATTTATGTTTTACAGAGGTGTACAGCAAACGATGTTTCATGAATACTGCATTTGATTAGGGAACCCATTCTCAGTGTTTCAGAACTGCTCGCCAAATGGGACAACACGTTGCAATAGACTTCAATAAGAAGTGGCACGGTCTCCCATGCAAATCACTGAGCTACAGCTATAGCATCATGAATGTCATTGCAGTTCGCCGCTTAATTATTGCAAGGCCTTCAGCAAGTCATTTCACATCTCTCCTTTTATTTCTGCTCACACATTTCTTTATAGTCACTTTAGAGGTGGGAGGGTATGCAGGTAAAGGGCTTGAAACATAATGGTAGATATTCTTTCTACCAGGAATAAGGTTTTATTTCTCCTTTTTTTTTTAAAAAAAAGGCTGTCAAAGTGTAGCCCTCGTACAATGGGAACTGCTGTCAAGCACTTCAACATTAACATACAACAGCAGTATACCTTGCAGTTCTGGGTCTTTGTACTGTTTATTCACAGTACTCCTCTTTCCCTCAGGTTTAAGTCTGCTTACTAGGAACAGCGTCCAGGGTTTTTGCTGTTCCCCTTCCTGGCCATAGGATTTTAGTATAAAGTGAATACAATAAGCTTCTTGACCCAGGTAAGACAAATTGTCGTGAAAACAGAAGAAGTACAAGTCCTATGTAAAAAACCTACCCCTACCAGATTTCAAAGCTTCTTCTCTGAAACATGGAATCTTTAGTGTTGTTTTAAAATAAAAACTGCTGTAATGTCAAGGACAGCTTTTTCCTCTGATTCGTACTTCGAAATAGCTTTATTGTTTTATTCCAAAACTTTCCCCTTGCCAATCCCTGGCCAGAAAGACAGATTCAGGCAGACATCCAGTGCACAGTATTTCAGCACAAAGAGTTAAAGCTCCTGCAGTCATGCCAATTTTCAGTAGAGCCGCATATCAGTCCCCAAAAAATAGATGTGCTGCCATCCACACGATAGCACAGTAAGCTTTGGTGTTCACAGAAAAAACACAAATATTTTTCCCTGACAACAAAACAGATTTTAATGCAAAGTATAAATTTCTTTTCTAGCCCAGATTAAAATCTATCCAAAAACTTTTTAGAACATATTTTATTTAATAAGGAAACAAATAAACCATCTCTTCACTTCTCGTGTATTTTAGTCACACTTGCAGAGCCAAAACAGCAGCAGAAAAGCTAAGTGTAAGACTGCTAATTAGTTGGACACATGTTTTTCACAGAGAAGAATGCACCATTTTCTTTTTTTATGTCAGAGTACATTTTGTCCGTATCATTGCACTGCCAACACAAACACATTCTTATATCAGTTAAGAGGGAAATTACATGCAGCTTTTATTTCCATGCACCTTTCAAAAGCACAACTAAAACCAGAAAACACCACAGGAGCAAGAACACAGACCACACAAACCAAGAAAGAGTCCCGAGCCCCCACCTATTTATAAACAAAATAGTGCTTGAGAGCTGGGAAACAAAAAAGCCTACATCCAGACGCAGATACCAGCTGAATATCATAAAATGGTCATCACTGGAGTTATTAACACAATTTTCCATAGGACAGGAGTAAATAAATGACTGACTGTTTCTCCATGTGCAATCTTTTATTTTCTAAGTCAACACAACAAATATAGTCCCCGTAACTCAACTTCACATTTTTCCAAGCAATCAGGCTTTCAAGGGAGTGAATAAAACATTTTCAGGACCACAATTTCATTAGGTGCAGGGCTATCTGCCTCTTCTCTTTACCCAATCACCATGAACAGCTTAGGGCAATAAACTGTACTACAGGTAAGGAGAGAAGTGGGTGAATGTAGGAGCTTGGTTGCCCTTGCTGGCTCCTCTCAGAGGTGTTTTCAACAGCTGGTGCATCTAGTGGTCGAAGTTCATGTTGCCTCTGAGATAATTGGTTATTTGGATGTGCTTACCCTCTCTAGCACTGCTGAGGTGCTTACTTATCCATCTTTATTCATTTATTGCAAACAAGTACTTTTGTCTCTTTTCTGTGCCCCCCTCAAAACTATTCCATGTGACACTACAAGTATCTGGCTGTAGTTCAGAGTAACACATTAAATCACCCTGCTGAGGCCAATGGCTCTACCGTGAAGGCAGCTGACAGTGGAAAGGCAGCATGGGCAAGGAGGTTACTTACATGCAGAAAACCCAAAGGTGTGGTTTCCCAAAGAAGCCACTGGTGGGACCAACACAGGTTGGAAACTCATGTAGTTCTTCAGTGGCTGGAGTTCATCAAGGTCATGTTACTAGTTCTTCCAACAGCAGCATTCTGGGGTACACGACTTAATGGTACCAACTTCTCTTCATATCGACAGCTAAGGAAAAAAATCAAATCTCCAGCTGCATACAGTAGCTTGGGCAAGTGCAAGATCCCGCCCAAGCTGCTGTTCTTCTCCTCTGTTCTGGAGCATAACAGGCACAGGGAGGGTGCAGCTGGAGTAGATCAAAACAGGTAACGTGGCCGAGTCAAGATCCAAAAGCAGGAGCAGTGTCCTGAGTCTGAGGTATCATTTTGGACACAGTAGTCACCTTGGTAGTATGATGGTCTCTGGCAACAGGGTGAACTTCACAGTCCTTTGGCCTCCCCCGTTATTCTCTCATTACCTTATGAAAATCTTTTTTAAAAGTTGTTACAGCTGTGCCACAACATATGTGGTAGAGACTGGTATATCACACAATAAACTGCTGTGTTGTGCTGCACTTCGAGCAAGGAAAGGGCACTGCTGCCACTGCCTCCATGTAGGAGTGTCCTGGTTCTGGCTGGGATAGGGTTAATTTTCACAAGGCTGGGGAGGGGGCAGAAATCGCGGCTTGGGAGGAGGCTGGGCTTCAGGTTCCTGTCGGTGTCCAGTGGTACATTAATCGTGTTTTGTGTATTCCTCTATCAGTATTATTGTTGGTGTTTTCCTGTTTCCTTCGCTGTTCTGATAAACTGCCTTTATCTGTTCTGTTAAACTGCCTTTTTCTGCCGATTCTCCCCCTGTCCCACCGCTGGGGTGGGGAGCGAGCCAAAAGACCACGCGGTTCTTTGCTGCCGGCTGGGGGGCTAAACCCCGACAAGGAGAAGTACAGGCTTCCTCACAGGAACGAGCAGAGCCTGCTGCCCCGAGGCCTGCTCCCACCACCAAGCCCTGTAGCATCCATTAGAAGACCACAATTTCGCCCCAAGTGCAGTATGAGCATCGGCAAGGACTTACCTAGATGCAAGGTGCTGTCTGGGGCCAGCGCTGACTCAGCCATGCTTGCAGACTTCAAAGATTCTGCTTTTGACACCAAGTCTCATAAGTATCCCATTAGTTTTCCCACCTTGGCACAAGTATTTAATCTAGATTGACATCTCCATTCTAGCATCTCTTCCACTTTCCAGCAGACTGGTTTAGCATTGTGTATGATATATCTGGCTCTCATATTGCACGTAAGAAACCAATTCTATAAGGACTTTCATGCTAACTATTGTATGACTAAGTACCTAGTGTAACAAACTACATTTACCCCCTCAAGAATGATACTCCTCCTGGTAGAAAAATAGTAAATATGTAAGACTTGCTTTCTTTGATTTCCTCCTTCTGCAATGTCCTGAGCAGTGATATGCAAAATCTCTTTCTGCAAAAGTAGGGTCTACAACCTATATATATGGTTTAAAGACACCTCCTTTAAATTACTGCCTTCTCCAGGCGTGTTTCAAAATGTATCTGGTAAGATGTAACTGATAAAGTTCACTGAACAGCTTCTTAGAGAGTGGTTCTGGGGTTCCAGAATATTCGGCGTCTCTTCAGAAACTCCTTCAGCTCTGTGCAGATTCAATGTCTTGTTTTCCCACAGTTACATTTGCTTTGTAATTTAATCTGGGATTTGACTTCAACAACTGAAACAAAACTGCTTGTGTTAAAGGAGGGGAAAAGCACTTTAAACTTCCTTCTAGTCTGAATGTCTGGGGAAGTCAGGGGAGAAATGCCAGTGTAAGCTTGTTACCTATGAAACTCTGTTCACTAGCAATATGAATAGGCCAAATTTGACTAATATCAGTATATTAGTTAAAAGTATGAAGGGAATATTTTTTAGCTACTTGTGTATTTTGGAGACTGCATCTGTTAATGCTGTAAGGATCCTTTGGTCCTGGTAAGTTGTAATTTATTGTAAATTAGCAATTTACAGTGTGTTTGAGTTCATGTTTTCCATACAGCAAAAAAGATGGAGTCAAATCATTTTGTTCTGTTAGGATCTGTTATCATGTAGTACTCTAACCACTCACTGCATAAATGTGTAGCTGTAAGCTTAAGACGAGAGATTAAAATAGCTCTCAAATTTATTTAAGAATAGCAGGCAGCTCTCCAATCATAAAGTTTTGATCTACTTAAAGAGTAGCATGCTCTTCCTTACAGGAGTAGCATTCTTTTAAATCAGAGCTCCTTTTGAAGCAATCAAAGTGTTCAAAATTTAATCACTGTTCCTCTTCTGCAGTGGTGGTGGAAAACAGTCCATCAGAGTCCTGCTTTATGGGAACATAAAATAGTCTGGGCTAGTTTTCCACCATATAAAACCCCATTTGGGCTGAAATGAAACTCTGCAAATAAGCAGAAAATATTCCACTCCTATGAAACACTACTTCCTGCCCATCCATGCCAGGCAGTACTGGAACTTTTATGTATTTCACATCCAGAAACAGCAGTTTTCTACAGGAAGATCTGGTGCAGCACATCTGAAACAAACTTACCTCTGCAGTCTATAGGAAAGCACTTCAACAAGTACTTGAAAATCTGAAAGGCAGGTGACTGTGATGACTTCAACTGTGATTAGCTATTTGCATAATTAGCTTTACTGATCATAATCCACTTATGCAAAAAATAGTGTCCTAGATAACACAGTTACTCCAGGAATAGTCTGTGTGGGCATTGAAGGGTCAAGTGTGCATTCCTGTTTCCAGGAAAATACTAAACTCAGAGCTGTTTGTTAGGGTGAGATTCACTGAGATGCTGATCACAGAAACAACTTCAGGTCTGCACTCCATGGTCCCGTCCGCAGCATTGCATGAGGTCCTGGTGCTTCATTTGGGACATGGCTACAGTGCAAGGTGACTGCCCAAGTAAAGCCGCCTGCAGCATCTCTGTCCAAAGCCACCAGCATAGCTAATGCACCAGCCGCACATCATAGTAATTTGTATTTGATGTCTACCTACCTAAGTGCCCCACTAACTTTGGATATTTGCATGGACTGAACAGGTTACAGAGGTCACACATTTCACCCAGGAGAGCTGACGAACTCCTCCTCACACAGGAGGAAAAAAAATGTTAAAAGCATCCTAATGAGATCAATCCTTAAAGTTGTTTCCCAGTCTTATTCTTCCAAGCGTTGAACGTGACAAGATCATAAAATAGGATTATAGAATCATAGAATAG
>VYXH01007508.1:0-18406 GCA_013397275.1 Burhinus bistriatus
CCAATCCCTGTGATTCTGTGAAGTGACTCATTTCAAAAAAAATTAAAAAAATTGTTGAATTCACACAGGAAGTGAATGCTAGAAATTGAGCTCAAACATCTGAAATACAAGGCTATAACTTTCATAGTCTGAAAATCATATTTCTGAAATAAAGTCGTGTACTTAAGAGAACAAAATGTATCAGCAAGCAAAATAAAGAGAAGATATGATGAAGTTGGTGAAAAGTTATAGCACATCTTTGAAAGTATTGAATACATTCTTCCTTTGCTTCAGTCATTAAATTCAGGTATCTACATGGAAAATGACTTGCTTTAATTTTAAATCTAAAACTAAGACTATTTTATAAGGGCCCATAATTACAAGTTCTTTGCCATCTATTAAAGCACAAAACTAAGTAGATTTATGAATAGAGGCTTATATTCCTAAAACACAGTTATGATGAACTCTGGTCATGTTCAATGTATATGATCATATAATTCAGATTACTTCTGTGAAGTCACATAAATATGCACAACTGAAAGTTTAGGAATGCATAACCTGCTGTTCAAGATGTAATGAGTTGCTTTTTATCATTAACAGTGTTAATTTTCTTTGTTTTGGGTATGATTTTAGTACACTTAACCATAATCTTATGTCTTATTCTTCTCAAAGAAGATACCAGGATAATTAAATTTTTGTCTTTCTCTTCTTTTCTGAAAAAAAGATCTAGGTAGAATCATTGATTTGATTTTTTTTTTCCTTATATTTCCAGAATTTTTGTAGTATCTGGAAGTTCCTGGGGTTTGGGTTTGTTTGTTTGGGTTTTTTTGTTTGTTTTTTTTTTTTTCCTAAGGAAAACTTGGAGGATTATTATCACACTCTGAAATTTGGAAAATATTTGAAGAGCAATTTTGAAGGTTCTTGATATCATTTCCAGAGAAAAATTTCTTTTGTTATCTTGCTGCTCTCCCAAGTCCTTCTTAAAACAGTGGGAAATCTAGTTTGTATTATCCACCTTTTTGATTTGAGTGTCTTTTCATTCAGCAGTAGAAAAATCAATATAATCTTCCCATCCTTGTTTCTTCAGTTACATTTTATATCTGCTATGCACAGTAACATCATGCAACTGCCTCCTCTGTTCCCCAGAACTGTAACACTGTGTTTGAAATCTCTGAAGTTTATAAATTTCTGAGTTCCTTCATTGGCCTCTTGGCTTTACAATAGCAAAATTCTAGGACGTTGTAGGGTTCACACTAAACCATGATGTCAGACTGGTTTTGTCTCATGAACAATTTCATCAACGTTCTCAGATGCATTATGTATGCTACTACAATATAAGTACATTTAAATTTAAACATATCTTCATTTTAGCTATAGCCTATCTTAAACCAACATTTAGGTGCTTGTAAAAAACACTGGAAAAACTGAAGCTCCGTCTCTCTGAACATTTCACAGAATTCCTCGGATCTTGTTAGTTTCTTACGTAGCTGACTTTGTTTAGTGATTTTTGTTTGTTTGTTATCTCAGGTATGGTGATTTATGTGAGTAATATAATGCAGCATTCTTCTCCAGTAAAAGGACTGTCCATCTTGTTCTCATCATATTTTTTATTACCTTTTTTTGTTTATTCTTGGTGACTGGTATATTTATGAAACCAGGAAGGGATGGGATAAAGGTTTGAATATGCTTGGTTTTTAACATATCTCTTAAACCAGTATTAATATAGTGTATACTCTGGAATAGATCTTCTTGATATCAAAAGAATCTTAGTTAAGGATAAAGCTTGTTTCCAAAATTAGTTTGAAAAGCAAGCTCCAAGAAATATTTTGTACTGAAAGGCAGGTACTCACATCTTAGTGCAAAATTAGGATGCAACTAGCTTTGTTTCTCAATCAAAATTTTCTGAGCTGCTGTTTTTTGAATTTGAACTGAACATCTCCATCACATGGCCATCTTATCACCTCTTCTTATTTCATATCTGGATGGCTGAGCAATCTCTTCATCGAAAAAGGATCCAAGAGCTCATTTTTCACTAGCAATACTTTTCCAAAATCTGTACAGTAAGATGGAAAATTAAATTAGTACAGTAGCTTTAGGTATTAGCAATAAGACTATTAAAATAACAGTCCAATGTTGGAAAAGATTAAGCAGTTCTCTTTCCCCTTTTTCACATTTATAGCTACGGGCTGAAACTCATTTACAAGTACATTATCATTGTGAAAATTACTAAAAAGACACAATTACTGTACCTCCTGAACTTGTATTCAGCTCACTGATATGAATGAAAGTATCAGACCAGGCCATAAGCACTGACAAATAGAAGAACACAAGAAAATTTAAAATTTAAGTTATTTATAAAAATATTTATGTCTGAATGAATCGTCAGTCAGTGAGGCAATCTTTTCCTGTAACTGTCATACCATTTCACAATAAGAGAATACTTTGAAGAATTTGTCTGCTAGATAGCCTCACATAACAAAGCTCCTGCTTTAATGGGTTTATTTTCCAATTCAGGAAGTTGAGAGAAATAAGACATATCTAGCCTTACATAATTGCAGTGAAAAAAGCTTTTATCTTCTGAAAGTTCTTCCTCTGTGTAAGAAACCTTGAATTCAGGCATTGTTGATGTCATTTTGTTAGATATGATCTTGCTATTTTATGCCCAAGAATTGAACTCACAAGATGTTTTTCCACAGAGCGTACCAGAGTATCATCAATTAGTGGAGTTTGCTGATTTAGGCAGTTGTCGTATATAGTGGTATAATATGTCTAATGCTTTCATATTAAACCACTGAGAGATGCCATTGCCTTTGGATGTCCTTCAGTTCACTTAGTTTTCTCTTGAAACAAACCAACCTAAAGAAAAAACATCAGACAGGCTTATGTTTTTCTACAATCCATGTTTTGTAGTGAAGTGAAGTTGAAGCAGTAAAGGTTCTACGGAGTGACTTGGTAAGAGTTCATGGTAAATGATGCATAGAGCACTAGTTTACTTTTAACCACTTCCTAAAAACAGCTGAAAAGCAGCCGGGATCATACTTACATATAATCTTGCTTTGTTTTAAGACATATTCTGTTTCAACAGTGTTCAAAATAGCAACATGTTTTTTCACTCAAGTATTCAGGCTGCCTGAGGATTTTGTTCTGTCTTGGGTGTTTTGTTTTCTGGGATAAAACTTACCCCAGTAACATATCTGTTACCTTCACTATACTCTACTTGTCCCAGTCTACCTTTTATAGCATCGTCCCTTGCACAGGTTACAAGTCCTCATCCTTAAATCAATCCACTCTAAAATAGTATGTCTTCACATACAGAAGGTATTACATATACCACATTTTTGCATTATTTTTTCTGACTTTATGATGCAGTATCAATCACCTTTTAGTGTGCAAAGTTTGGAGCAGAAAACAGACACACACACACATNATAGTATGTCTTCACATACAGAAGGTATTACATATACCACATTTTTGCATTATTTTTTCTGACTTTATGATGCAGTATCAATCACCTTTTAGTGTGCAAAGTTTGGAGCAGAAAACAGACAATTTCTAATATATTTAAACTAGTTATAAAGTAAAAAATGTACTTTACATATTGTCATCTCTACAATAACCAAAAGTGATGAGTAGGAAAGAAAAAATCAGTGTTCTTTCTTGACCACAGAGATGCTGCTGGTTTTTTTTGTTAGTAACAGAGTTTATCAGGAATTAAATCCATAAACAGGATATATATACATACCTTCATGTTATCTCCTTTGTCATACATGGGATATTTTACTTATGTTGCATATTATACTTTGCTCTCTTGACTGTGCCTAGAGTCAGTTTCTACCTAGTGTTCAAGGTTGTTACTTTTTACTGGCCAGTAGTTAACCCTTTATCTTTTGCATTTGTACTCTTTGGGGCTTTCACTATCACTCTGTTCTCTCAGGGACCTCTACAATATTACCAGATTCATGCTTCTCACCCTAAAATTCAGAGTTAGCAGTGCACAGGCATATATGTGTGTTGAATACATCTACATGATGTCTCTGCCTATGAAAACGTGAACGTACGTGACAGCTCATTTGAGCTTCAACTCTGTGAGTGCTCTTAGGGTAAAGGGACTGACAGACCCAGGCCATCCCTGTGGGACAAACCGCCCCCTGGGGTCATGGGTGCTGTGGGAAGATTTCACCCCTTCCCTGAGAGTAGGGGGACAAGAGCAGGTGGTGATGGGAAAATGTGTAAGAACAGCCTCGAGCTGATCCAAGGCAGAGGATGAAGGGAGCCCATCTGTTGAAAGGCTGAGGGACACTGATGGTTGTCTGATACATCCCTCTAACTCTGTTCCTGGGGAAAACTGAAGCTGCCAACTGTAGGACCCAGAGGGGTCAGATAAGGGGGACAGATAAGTGTAACACCAGTAAAAATGCTTTAATATTAGAACCGTTGAATGCAATGCCAGAAAAATTTAATTAGCCCAAGAATAAATTCTTGGTACCCTTTGTGTGTTCCCATTTACTCTTAACAAGATTTTGAATGTCACAACTTAGCTATACACACCTCAGGTCACGCTTACCACCTAACATTCAACTTCCCTGTGTGATCTCAAAAGGCAGTGTGGACTTCACCAATTCTAACTGCGGAAACAAATTTGTTAGGCAGTTATAAATGTTGTCAATCATGAGGTCTTAGCAAAATGTGGGAAGAAAGGAAGTAAAGAAAAATAGTTTTGGTGCCTTGTAGTTCTATTAATCTTGAGATTACATCTTGAAGCAGTATCAGGGAAAAAAGGAAACATTTCCTAATGGATTATTTAAAATAAATTTATTACCTTCCCTTAAACAACATATGCTATGATTGTTAATACTCTTTAATTCAGTCTAGTACCCTTGTGTTTGCCATTACTTTCTGCCTGGCCTGAGCAGTTGTCTAAGGCATTGAAATCGTACTAATGGCTCAGCCTGCCCAGAGATGTCTACACGCACACCTGATGTGGATATGATCTTTTGTTTTGTCCACAAGCATAGCATTTTCCTGGCATGATTCCATTGTTTTATTTTTCCTTCACAGGGCTAAAGAATAGTTGTTTGGATTTGTTATATTTCCTACATAAACTGCTTTCAAAGTACTGGATCATTTTCAGGTACCTGAAATAAGCTGGTTAAAAAGCTCTCATTACTTTGGAGATCGAATTCTGCCCTTCTACAGACAAAATTCAAAGAAAATAATTTCATTATACTTTAATATAGATTCATATGTGTAATAATAGAGAAATGTGTCTCTGTAGCTTTGTATATTTCTTTAAAAAGAATATTCTTTTTAAGTAAGCTTAATTTGGCAAAGGTAAGTTTAATTAGAAAACCAAACAAAAAGTCCCTTAAAAAAGAAGATTCCCTCTGTTTGCTTCTTACACACCATGCAAATGTTAAAGTTTCATCTATATGCACCCTACCATTTCAACAATATAGTGCATCTATTTTGTACATTAAATAATGTACAAATATATATATCCATTACCATTGACACGATATGTACTGCTTTCAGTGAGACACTAGGAACTAAGACTAAATGGTTTAAGCAACAACCAAACAAAAGACAAAAATGCCAAAAAAAAAAAAGCAGCATCAGAATTTAAATCACACTGATATGATTGTTCTGTACTTTCCAGACAAGAAAGGTGGTTTTATTTTTTTTTTTTTTAATACAGTTCGTACCTCTTGTATTCAAAATAGGGAGACATTCTGTGGAAGTTATTCTTAAAAGAATAGTACTAAAATTTATAGCATATGTTCTGCACAGCTTATTCCATCTTAATGCTCGAAAATAAATACATGTGTAGATGAGGTTTTCAGATGCCATAGCATAGCTCATTCTGACAGTGGCACAGTATGGTTCATTTTTAAGCTAATGAACATACACACAGTTATAGAAAAAGCATTGGAGCTTTAAAATTCCACCTGCCTGAAAGCAAATGTTACTTTGTTTTGAGAAAACAATGTTATTCAATAGAATTCATTGCCTCCATCAGGAAATTTTAATACTTCATTATTACACAGAGAACATGTGTTGGACACTTTACGACTGTCTTCTAGCTTGATACAACTTTCTTAAAGAAATATCTTTGTCTTGTAGTCTGCAATTATTCAAGAGAGTTTTAGGCATGACAGAAGGAAGATCATATTAGACAATTAACCCCTTCTCAGGAAGAGGAAATAATAGGAATAGGTGAGACTGTTAGACATAGGAAAGAAAACAGATCAAAAGAGTATTTGGGGTAACTAAATATCAGTCTCAAATATTCAACGTTCAAAACACTTGTTTTCTTTGCATTTGACTCTTATTTCTAAATCTCTAGCTTTTGCGACATTGTTAAAATTAACAATGCTTTCTTTATGGTTTGGTAAGAACCTGGAAATATCAAATTGGAAACAACCATAGGCTGAATCCCAAAGCATGGAAGAAACATTCTGGATTATTAGAATAAAACAAAAATTTTGGGAAGTAGCTTGTTTAGAGGAATATAAATAGACAGTAAAAGAAATATATTGTTTAAAGTGTAGACCCAAAATGATGGACCTTAACTGGAGTTTTGGAAACAACTGCTAGGAGAAAATTATAAGCAATAATTCAGTAGAGTTGTGAAGATTTTATCATACGGCTTGGACACAGCAAAGGGATAGTGTTAGTCACTGCTCCCAAACCTGACCTTGAAGTAAGGGATGGAAAGCACGATAAAACCTTGAATCAAAGTGTCTGCTTGAGGAATTGAAGCCAGAAGTGCGAGGAGTATGCCAGAGTTATTGCCAAAGAACAGGGTGAAAAAGAATTGCTAAAATAGATAACAAATTTTGTCAGTCACTGTAAGCCCAGTAAGCATTTATTGACACTAGTGAGAACCTCCTTTTATAAACCTACACTTACAATGAACCACCTTATATACCTATGGGTAACTAACAGGTCTCTACAGATGAATAATTAATTTAGATAGCAGTTCAGGCTCATAATTGTTTTAGTCTGTGTTCTAATTAATTCTCCTGTATGACCACATAATATTCAGGTGCAAAAGCAGTTACACTGAGGACAGAACTTGTGGCCCTTACACTTTGACATCGTCCAAATGCCCAGGGAGCTGCAGAGTACCCATATGTGCATTGCATTTGGTCATGCATGCCTGCTCTCTAGAGCAACCTACAATTGCTCCAGTAGAGTAAGAGAAAGTAAATTCTCACAGGTTCAAACGGAGAGGAGGATACCAGCAGCCATCATTCAGTGCATTGAATGGATTTAAGAAATGACAGTGGTGGAAACAAAAGCTGAAGTCCACACACCGTACACCTCAGGGAGCAACGAGGGCCACCTCCCCCCTTAGGGATGGGGAGCCAGGAACCTGAGGGGGCTCCCCATGGGGGGTGGCAGGGTGGGGTCTGACAGCCAGGACCTGTCCACGACCCCAGCCAAGAGCAGGGCAGCCAGGAGGCACTGGGCCAGCCCCAGGCACCAGGCATGTCCCTGGGGAAGGGCTGAGGCTGGGCCGGGATATGGGCCCATGGGTGGGCCTGGCTCAGCTAGGTCCACCGCCAGGCAGGGCTGTAAGGAGCTGGAGAAGGGCCTCGCTGCGACATTACTGGGGCAGGGGCTGATGGCTCCAGGGAGCTGACATAGAGTCCTGGGACTTGGGCAGGGTAGGGGTAGTTCTGGGGGGTAGAAATGAGGTCCTCAGTCATGGGCAGGTGGGGGAAGTCCCAGGGGACAGTCATGGCTAATGGTGTCTTCAAGGCCATGACAATGAACCTGCAAATACTGATGCATTTGGTTCATTCCAACCAAATCTCTCTTCAAAGATAGTGGCACTATTTTTTGTAAATAAAATTAAACTTGTGTGATTGGGCACTTCGGGTTTAAGCTAAGATTTAAGTGCTGTTTTATTTTGAAATACAGTGTTAGGTCTCGTGGGAGTTCTGTGTGTGTTTTTTCTACCAAATCACTCATCAACAAGCAATCTGGAACTACTCAAGTCTCCCATTGGTGAGTCCTAAAATAAAGCAGAAGCAATGATGCATGCCAGATACAAATAATTTTGTTACTTCTCTGAAGAGCTGTTTATACAGTAGTTTGCCTCTCCAGTATGTCTGCTTGTATACATGATGCTTTTTATACATGCTGTTACTAACCACTTAATCAAGAACACCGTACCTGCCAGAATTTCATATACTTTTTTTTTTTTGTGGGGTGAGGAGGAATATGCATAACTTTAACTGAAAGATCCTTCTTTTTACTGTATCCAAGGAGAAAAAGCACACCAGATGACACAAAGAAGTAAGTATTCTGGGCCAGTGCTTTGGCTGGAATAAACTGGCAGAGATTAACTCTATGCCCAGCTGTCCCTGATCCCTGTGGGCCACCTTGGCATCTAGGCACTGATGAAGCACAGAGATGTTCCTGTCGTTCACTGCTAAGCACAGAAGATGAAGAAAGGAGAGTTTGGATTGTGAAAGCAACATATTTTTTTGCAAACATAGTATCAGATTTTCATGACTCATTTGCTATAGGTGATTTTGGTTGGAGATTTTTTGGATGGTTAGGTTTTTTGTTGGGCAGAAGAGCTAATATGAGTAGCCCCATGTATATTCATGACATGTATCTCTAGCTTTTGCCACCTTGATTTCTAAATATGCACACACTGATGTACATAAGACAAAAACCACTATGGTGTTGGGGTTTTTGTAGCAAAAACTTAACTATACATTGCTTTGCATGTAACTGGTTAAGTCAGTAATAACCTCAGAAAAGGCCAAGATCAGAGCAAAGGAAGTGACAAACTGAGAACCAGATGTTACTACTACAAATGTAATTTTAGAGCTGGATGGACAACATCATTTGCAAAAGTAAAGCTAGTGCTGTAAGGAAGTGCAATTTAAAAGTAGGGGAGCTAAGAAAATGGGATTATACACTGCAGCTACTGAAATGTCATTCACTGTAAACCAACTGATTTGCTCTAACTGGGGCTACATCATCTTTCAGGGTGACTTTGGCTAGATAGTGAAAAGGTGTTTCGGGACCAGTGGGCATTAATTTACTGCTTTGGGTTTTGTTATTGTGCAAAATTAAATATGTGCTCTAACCCAAATTGATTCTCTGAGGACTATGTTCCAAAATATTTTCATAATCATTGTTGTGGGATTTTTTTAATCTTCACTGTAGTCTATTCCCTATATAACACTTCTCAAGCAATGAGTCCTTCATTAGCCCTATTTAACAAATCCCAAAGTGTCAAACCATTTATACCATATCAGCAACATTAATTCTTATAATAGGTGCAGCTCCTAGCATTGTAATAGAATGAAATCCATTAGGTATTCTGTCATTCTGGAAGTTTTTTCAATTATTTACATGGAACTGTTTGTTAGTACTTGTGTTGCTGTCAGTAAAGTTTTAATGTCAATGAAGTTTTAGACAATCAGAGCAAAATATTATTTTAATTTATAATCAGTAAAAGAAGGTAAAAAAGCTGTGATGACATTTGCTAAAGGTTTCTAAATAGTTATTTTTCAAGAACTATTTTATTTTAATTTATGTGTTATCTCATTTTTGTGAGGGGAAAATACTTGTATTGACTTTTGGCTTCTTTTAATCCTATTTTTCTTTTTCTCATATTCATTCCTTCTCTAATTTTTTTTTTTTCAAAGTTTGCATTTTATTTTCTTTAAAAATTAGAATAAGTTAGTAGAACCAAGTTTTATCTGCCCTTTTTCTTTTTTTTCCCTCCACCTCAGATGTTTATGCCTATTCTCTCACATACATTTCTTACAGAGGAATCCCATCTTCCTCCTTCCTCCATCATTACTGCCTCCCCACCTCAGCCCACATTTGTTCAAGCAATTTTTAAACACAGTCATCCTTTAGTAGAAACAAAATGCAGACAACAGAACAAAATTGTGAAAATATCAAAGGGATTTTTTAATCAATCAGAAATATATATGTTGCTTTATCTATAACATATTTGCTATTTTTTGAATTTAAAACCACAATACTGATGGAAGAAAAGTAGGCTATAATAAAGTCTGATGCAAAATAAAAGAGTGACATAACCAAATTGCCTAGTACAGGCTAAGATCCGTGTGGTTGGGCAACAGACTTGCTGAAAGGGATCTGAGGGCCCTGGTAGACAACAACCTGAACATGAGCCAGCAGTGGGCCGCTGCAGCAACAAAGGTAAATTGGATCCTGGGCTGCATCCTCAAGGGCATTACTAGCAGAGATAGAGATGTGATCATCCCACTCTACTCAAGCCATGCCTGGACCACTGTGTCCTGCTCTGGTTCCCACAATTCAAAAAAGTCAAGGACAGACTGGATATGGTCCAAATGAGGTCCATAAAGATGATCAAAGGACTGAAGAACCTGCCATATGAGGAAAGACTGAAGATATTAGCTCTTTTTTCCCTGGAGAAGAGAAGGCTCAGGGAGGACCTCATCACAGTATTCCAATACTTCAAGAGCGGCTACAAAGAGGATGGAGGCTCTCTTTTCACAAGCAGCCACATGGAGAAGACAAGGGACAGTGGGTACCAGTGGTACTGGGAGAGCTTTCATCTTGATGTAAGAAAGAAATTCTTTACAGTGAGAACAGTTACTGGAACAACCTCCATAAGAATGTGGTAGAGTCCCCATCAATGGAGGTTTTCAAGGTGCAACTGGACAGGGTGTTAGATAGATCTAGGCTCTATTTCCCATGAAAGGTTGGACCAGAGGATCTTTCAATGTCTATTCCAACCTTGGCTGTTCTATGATTCTATGAAATAAATGGTTGATTTTCTTACTCACTTTCTCCCAGTTTTTCCTCTCTGCTCTTTTTCTCAACTTCCCAGTAAGTAAAAAAAAAAATAAAATCTTGATTTAAAGAAGCTTCCTTTTTGTAAACCTTCTTGTATTTACAAAAATTACTTGAAGTTTCTGCAACATAATGTTTTTAAGACATATAAATTTATTTAAAATCTACTATACATTCATTTGACCTGGTGAATAATGCATAATAGCTAATACTAATCCAACTGCTAAGCTGACCAGTCCGTTGTGTTAGATGAATGATGATCAGCTAACCACGCAGGTAATGCTCAATTCAATGTAGGACAGTCTGAAACAAACTACTCCCATACCTATGTACTGTCTCCCATACTAAAAGTCAGTAGGACTACGACTTGAAGGACACAGTTCCTGCTCAAATCACTCGTTTTTCATAATTTTATGGGTAATGACATCAATAATTTATGTCTCATTTCTTTCGCAAACTCATAATATTTTCAAATATATGCTTTCAAAGAAAATAAAAGCTTTTGAAATCCTTCATTACAAAAATCAGTTATCACCAAAAATGAAACTTCCAGTCTAGTAAAAAAGTGAAATTTGGGGAACATCCTTAATTTTTATATTGGCAAGTTAAATGTGAGTATCTATGATAATTAATTATAGCTAATATAATTTCATGGAACTAAAACTTAAAAAAGTTACCGTAAGGCTGAAATAATGAACTTTGAATGAAGGAACAAAACCTTTATTATTGTCCGTATGACCTGTATTTCCCTCCCTCCTTGTATATAAGCTAGAAGCTATTGACAGGGTTATTGGCAGCATCCTTGTCTCGTTCATTGTGGAAGTCGCCAGGAAACAAACTGAAAGAACTTTTTTATACATGCAAATAGGGATATGATGGCAAAAAGGATGCTTGTAACAAAAAATTCAATAACAAAGAACAAGTGAGGTCTTAATTCACCAGAAAAAAATCTGCCTTGCAGTACTTATATGTGTCTTTCCTTAGCTTAGTTTCTGAGTATTTATCTTCATGCTAAGTCTCCAAGGCAGAAAAATGCTATTATCCCCACTTCTGTACACATAGATACTGAGGCTTACATTCTTAAAGAAAATCGGGTTCCTAAACAAAACATAGGCCCCAGTGAAAGACAGTGCCTTAGCTCTTCAGACATTAATTGCCTGTGTTACTCAAAACTGAGCTAGCACAGGGTGTTGTGGCTTCTTACCAAGTTTTTAACCACTGAATCCTACCTCTTTTTCCCCTCTTAGTCAGGGCATTTGGGTTACACCTGCGACTTAGCTGAATATAAGGTAGAAACATTGCTGCTTTTCCTAATGAGGAATAAAGACTCAACACCCCTTTGTAATTCTTTAGTACAGTCTCAATTCAATTATACTGTTTGCGCTTTCTTGATTACATTAATATATTTCATCTATATACAACAAAATATCAAGGGGCAAGAGTTAAAAGTATTTCAAGATATCTAAACAGGGAGATGAAACTAGGTGTTCTGCGGGATTTTCAAGTATGTCTTAGCACCTAACTTATTAGAATCAACAATGATTTTGAGCTTTTGATAGATAATGGTGGTTATTGGGGGATCCTGGGTAAGCCTTGTGATTTTCATTTAAGAAAATGCTGAGGCTGTCTTCTACCAAGGAATTACAGTTCTCACAGTAGCAGGAGATATGGAGGACAAGAAGAGGATGCTGTTTATTCAATTACTTATCCCTTGAAACATTCCTTCATCCAGCATTAAAAAGTTTTTTTCCCTACTGTTAAAAATGTACTGACAATAGGGCAGATCTCAAAACAAGCAAAAAAAGTACTGTTCCTAAAACAAGCAGGTTATATTACTTTTCTCCTGAGGTGTTAATAGCAGCAGACTACAGTCAAAAAATTTATTTAAAACAGCAAGACTTTCATTAAACTTCATATAAGTTGGAAAATGCAGTTTCTCAGTGGAAAAAAGATTGCAGAGTGGCTTGAACATGAGTCAAACTTTTGAAAAACAGGTAATCAAAATGGTTACTCTTTAATGTAACTTGTGCTATCAGAATGTTCAAATTTCAAAACAGCAGGAAATTTTTCTTTCTTCTCTTTGACTTAAAAATAGTCAACATTTCAAAAAGTTCTGAATCTGTCCTGTCAGACCACTCTGACTGTGGGAAAGGTAATATTTTGTTTCTCCACTGAAAAAAAGAAAAAAAAAAGAAATCCAAAGCTGGGTTCCAACTGGGCCTTCCAACAAAGACTGACCTTCCTAATTAAGAAAGAAGAATAATAGAATGCCATTAACATTGGCAGTGTTATCCAGACATCAGTGTTCCACTGAGGTTTT
Source organism: Burhinus bistriatus (assembly GCA_013397275.1). Classification (NCBI taxonomy): domain Eukaryota; kingdom Metazoa; phylum Chordata; class Aves; order Charadriiformes; family Burhinidae; genus Burhinus; species Burhinus bistriatus. Next base: position 13,118 of record VYXH01007508.1, read on the forward strand.
AATACACTGCAATTATTTATAGTATTCCAAGATATTGGTCAGTTTGGAAAAGATCATCTTAAACCTTCAGAAGTTTTCATTTCAGTTTAAAGGTTGTTGTGTTTTAACCCCCACCACGCAGCTGCTCACTCATTCCCCCTGCCACAAGGGAGAAGAGGGAGAAGAGGAGGAGGGGGAAGGAAAAAACTCGTGGGTTGAGATAAAAACAGTTTAAAAGAAACAGTAACAAAAAGGGGAAAATAGCAATAATAATAACAATAATAGCAATAATAATAATAACACTAGACACTTTCACCGCCTGGTGAATTGGCACCACCTTGAGCAGTGACTGTGGATTCCCACCCCTTGGCTAACCTCCGTTTATACACTGAGCATGAGGTCTATGGTATAGAATATTTCATTGGCCATTCCATCTTTCTCTCTATTCTTCTATGGGAAGCTGAAAAAAGTCTTTGAATAATGTGAACATCACTAAGCAACAACTACAAACAATAGGTATTATTGACATTCCTTTCACAGCAATTACTAGAAAGAGAAATTAGCTCCTTCCCAGCTGAAACTGGGACAAAGGTATAATAGCTAGGGAGGCTATTTTAATGATACACACATGAACAATTTGGTAAGGAAATTTTGCTGGCTGATGATCTTATTCAGTCAGTATCTGCTGTGATTACTATGAAGAGACATAGATGACCACAGACCTGTATCTTGAGCCTTGTAACAGAAACCAAAATTAAAAATATTAAGCACAGATGAGAAATCTCAAGAAAGTCTGTTTAAATTATATTGGAAGATGATTCCAACGTGAGAAAAAGGCAGAATGTAGCATCTGCTAAGAATCATGGAATCACGGAATCATGGAATTTTTAGAGTTGGAAGGGACCTCTAGAGATCATCTAGTCTAACTTCCCTGCTGACGCAGGAATGCCTAGAGCACATTACTCAGGACTGCGTCCAGGCAGGTCTTGAAAATCTCCAGAGAAGTGGACTCCACAACCTCCCTGGGCAGCCTGTGCCAGTGCTCGGTCACCCTCATCGTAAAGAAGTTTTTTCTTATGTTTGAATGGAACTTCCTATGTTCCAGTTTGTGCCCATTGCCTCTCGTCCTGTCACTGGGAACCACTGAAAAGAGTCTGCCTCCATCCTCCTCCAACCCACCCTTTAGATACTTATAAGCAAGAGGATTTTCTGGATATGCCATAAGGATATATATGCAAAACATCCTTCATGGCCAATTGGTCAGAGACTGCACTTCGTAAAAGATGTTTTTTACTTTTGCAACTTCACTGCAAAAACTAAGGTGACAACTATATATGTGATACTAGTTTTAAATAAAACATGAAAAATGGAGGAAGGATATTGTTATGGGAGGATTTTTGAGCCAAGCAGACAGCACGTAGGATAATTTTTAAAAGATGTGCTTAATCTTCATTAAAAACTGTTTCTTTATTGTTGCTATGGGACATAAGTTTTAATACATTTCTTTCAGCACTTTGCAACATCCCGACCAGCAATGATAACCTTAGAAGAAACCTGAAAATTCTTCTGACAAGCATCTTATTTGTACCTTCTAAGGGAGTTAAAGGCACTGTAGGCTATATTCTTGCCATGTCTCTATAAGTTATAAATGTCTATTTTCGTCCTTTTCTTGAGTTTTGTGTGTCGTCTGTTTGATTGCTTAAGTCCAAACCCAAAGATACTAAATTTGAAACTTACATTTAAAGTGAATGAAGTACCAAAAAGATTAGAACATGTCTATTACCTCATGTTACATAACTTATAGATCTAAGGACACTGATGTCCATGTTTGCAACTTTATTTTGAAAGGAAAAAGTAAACTTTATTATTTTTTTAGTGATTAAAAAGAGACAAAGAACGCAAAAAACTGTGAGATCAACTAACAGTACAGCTATAAAAATACCCAAACTTGCCTGATTTAACCTCTTTGCTTGATTTAGGAAAGGTAGCTGGGATTACATATTGCTTCATGGAAAATTTTTCAATTTAAAAGTTCCATTTATCATAAAATTGTTTGGTTCTAACCCTGGTTCTTCTCGATTTTCAAGTCCAGATTCTGTTTAGTTCTGATTGGTTTACTCATTTCTAATAAAATTTTAATTGGTCTCTTTCAGAATCCTAAGCATTCTTCAAATAATTATCTTACATAGTTGCATGTGTAAGTATGTTTTGTTGTAATTGAAATTACATTTTTTTTAAATGTTGAAAATGTGCTCTGCACAGTAAATAGGTTTAAAAGATCTCATTTTTAATTCAGATGTCAGCTCTAAGGTTACTGGAGCTGTGTTGAGTAAGCAATTTTGCAACTGAAAAGAGAGCTCTAGGGAATGCTAAAACTAAAAAAAGACTTAAAAAATCTTTTTCTCTTCCCCTGGCATTTTCTAGGATTTCAAATTGTCTTGTTCATCAGAGTGAAATGATTAAAATGTTCGCAAAAAAAACAGGTGTGAATGAAAGACTGAGAAACACTCCTAGACAATCCATCCTTGGAGCAGCCAGCCAGGTAGGCAGAACACATAGCAAGGCTGAGAAAGTGATTTGTCATTGGGTTTTGAACACCTTGGTTTCTCCTTTTTGAAATTGTACATGTTAGTATGATAGTTCCGTAGTTAGATCACTCTTCCTGGCTGAAGAGAACTTCACTTTCATATTCCAAATTAGACAGTTTCTTGTGTGGGATCAAAAAGTTTCTTTCTTACCCAATGTTGCACCCCATATTTACGAAATTTTTCCTGATTAAAAATTTAATCAAAATATGTATTTCTCCATAAAAAAGAAAGTAAATTGGCAGTTCTGAGCAAAAGAAATAAAAGACTAAATTGGATCATGATCAGTAACTATAATTAGATTCAAATTTCTAAACTGTTGTTGAAAAAGTACCCTTTTGTAAAGGCTCATCTTGATTAATGTTTTGGATAACTATTTGTATTCCTGTGTCTTGAGTATTCTTCAGAGTTTTCGTGAAAAAAAAAAATCATTGGGTTGGGTATTATTTATTTATTTATTTATAGTTATAAGCTCACTTTCAGAAATGAAAGAGGATTGATTATCAATATTCTTCAAGAAGAAAAAAAATCCACAGGATAAAGAAAAGAACATTGGCAAAAGTTCTTTGACTTATCAACAGTCAATCTTCCTTCTGTTTTTCTTTTTTCTTTGTTTTCCTTTCATTTTTTTTACCCACCCCTTCCGTGTGTCTGGAGAATATTTTAAAAGGTATCTGTAGTTTTTAAGTCATGACTCAGATACAGCCTCTAAGAACAAAATTAATGAATTATTCTAATGTTCAAATACATGAAATACATTTGTTTTTAAAATAATACAAGTTATTTGAACAAAGGATGTTATGTTTGTCATGAATGTGCATAAGCATAATTCTACTATATCCTAGAAAGTGAATTTTCTGAGAGAAAAAAATCCTTTCTAATTAATAGCTCCTATTTTAAGATGAAAAAACTTTTATGTTTTTGAAATTTGTCACACTTGTGGACAATCTTGTGGAAAGGTACTTCCTGAAATTGTACTTCTCATGTTTTATTACATTCTTATTTTCTGGCTTTTACTTGGAAACCAAGCAAGCTGAGTCTTTTGTCATTGTAGCTTTCTGTAACAAAGTTAGCTTCAAAGTTATGTCTCTCAATTCAACATAGCTGAACCTGAGTCCTGCTTCACACAACTGATCGATGTGAAAGAGATACTAGATAACTTACAGAAGCAGTTCTAGTAGCAACCATTTAACCTAAACCTGTACTTTTCCAAGTAAGCGACAAAACTAGTTACAGCTCCATGGTAGGTATTTTTCATAAAATCATGGAATCGTCTAGGTTGAAAGGGACCTTTAAGATCATTGAGTCCAACCATTAACCTAGCACTGCCAAAGCCACCATTAAAATATGTCCCTTTTTGTATGGTTTTGGTTTATTTGGGTTTTGTTGTTGGTGGGTTTTTTGGTTTGGGAGGTTTTTTCCTCTGTAATGACTTTTTTTGTGAGCACTTACAGATAGTCAGGAGAAGGCAGAAGTATCTGCTGTTACAAAAGCCTGCAGCCCCTCATCAGGGAATTCTATGGGAGAGTGTGGATACAGATCTCTTTACATAACTTTTTTCCCAGCATTCTTGAGATGCTACAGAACTAAAGAGACTACCTCTCCTCCAGCTTTGGAAGAACACTGCTCATTCTTAAAAAAAAAAAAAAAAAAAAAAAAAGGTTAACTGTGGATCTTTTCTAGAGGATATTTTCTCCATGCTGTCCTTACTTATGTGAAGAAAGAGATTGATTTAGAAGTCCTGTTTCCAATTTTCCATTTCATAGTAATGGAACATGTCATCTGTAGTTAGTCAATGAACTGCCTGAGATCATTTTTAAGTGCCAGCCTCTTCTTATGCATTGTAGAAGGAAACCAAATGTCAAACATGCTGTCCTGAATTCCTCTTGGCAAGCTAGGTCCATATCTGATACGTCTTTATTGGATTTGGACTATAAATCTCTTTTAAGATATGTATTTAAAGTGACTTAAATTTTACCTTCCAATCCACCTGATATCAACAGGAGTTGTCAAAACAGTGATTGTGAAAAACTCTTGCTTTTATTAACTGATATTATTCAGACTAAATTTGAATAAAGTACAATGACTGTGTTAATCAGCTTATTCTGGATATCCTGGCTGAGGTAATGAACTCAAAGAACAGTTATATCACTAATCCTACCTTTTCTCCTAAAAAAGGGAAAGGTGTGATTTTTAGATCAATCTTTTTAGTAACTTTGGCAGATCTTCTAAATAACAAATCAGTATTATAGAATTATAGAATCATAGAATGGTTTAGGTTGGAAGGAACCTTAAAGATCATCAAGTTCCAACCTGGGCAGGGACACCTCCCACTAGACCAGGTTGCTCAAAGCCCCATCCAGCCTGGCCTTGAACACCTCCGGGGATGGGGCCTCCACAACTTCCCTGGGCAACCTATTCCAGTGTCTCACCACCCTCTGAGTGAAAAATTTCTTCCTCATATCTATTCTGAATCTACCCTCTTCCAGCTTGAAGCCTTTACCCCTTGTCTTATCACTACACTCCCTGATAAAAAGTCCCTCCCTATCTTTCCTGTAGACCCCTTTGTCGTGGTTTGGGCTAGATTGGCCCAATCCGGTGGAACGACAGATGCTTGCTCTCTCTTGCTCCGCTCCCGAAGGGAGGCAAGAGAGAGAGAAAAAGAGAAACTTAAGAGTTTAGAAGGAACTAAACTACTTTAATGAAATATTAATAATAAAATAAT
>VYXH01007508.1:18617-85731 GCA_013397275.1 Burhinus bistriatus
GAGTAGGGGGGCAGAATCACCTCCCTCGACCTGCTGACCACGCTTCTTTTGATGTAGCCCAGGATGCAGTTGGCCTTCTGGGCTGCAAGTGCACATTGCTGGCTCATGTTGAGCTTCTCATCCACCAACACCCCCAAGTCCCTCTCCTCAGGGCTGCTCTCAGTTCATTCTCTGCCCAGCCTGTATTTGTGCATGGGAATGCCCCAACATTTTTCAGTGAAGTGTCACATATTTTCTCTCTGAAACTCACCAAAGTGTATATGCAAAAGGATATGTGACAAAGAAGGGATACTAGGCTGGGATTGAAATATTTGATCCAAGGACAAAAACTCTGACATTTATTAGGAGGAAAAATTAGGTTGTTTTCCAGTTCCAAAATCAGAATGAACCACAGCTGTTATAAAGCGAACACAGGGATGTTTCTTCGGGAATAAAAAGCTGCTCTGTTACTTCAGGGGATGTAAGTTTGCCTGATTTTGACACAAGCGTATCTGTCGAGCTAATACTTTGCATTAACACATACGAACAATTCACTGAATTTTGATGTTTACTTGGAGACTATATGCAAACTGACAAAATTACAACAATTGGGTCAAACTTCATACTTTTGGTAAAGATACCCTAAATTCAAAGGCACTTCAGCTGACAGAATAAGATGTTGACAACAGCAGAAGTACCAAACTCTCACAAAAAGTTATTTTTAACTCAGCAATTCAGAAATATATGATTTATAGGAAAAATCCCAAAACACTTGCCCCCCCACCAAATATATGTTACTGAATCTTTTATCTTCTGATATTTAAATCTGTACAACATATGTAGACAGAAACACCTCAAATTATGAAGGTATACCTGTAGGACCAGAAATACAGTGAACTATACTTTCTAAACTATGATAACAACAGGTTTTGGTTGATCTGATCAGAGTGACAGTTACGAGCAACAGTGTAGTAACCTATGACTCAACCAAAAACATGGAAAGAGAAATGTAGCTTTCACTGCGTTATTTAAGATTTGTTGAAAGAGATAGTTAAGGAAAGGAATGTAACACACTGAAGAGGAAAAACCCCTTAGGGGTTTGTAATTCTGTAAAGTAAACCAGGTCATTACAAGCCTTAAAGAGAGAACTGGAACAGAGAATCTGTAAAAACTTGGAAGCAGACATAGCTGACTTGAACTCTGCAACATACCAAACCCAGGTTCCCAAAGCTCCAGGATGACTGATCAGCAGATTTTGTGAGGTCTTGTTAAGCAGCACTACGTGTCTCTGCTCATTTTTTTTTTTTTTAATGGCTGAATATATATCCAGTCAAGCTTATCTGTTAGAAGACAGACTGTTTATCTTGGTTATTGCCTGCTCACCTGCTTACCATAGAAGCTTACACTGTAGCAACAAGACAGTTTCAGGAATTATAAAGCAGTATGGACATATTCAGATGTATACCATGCTATTTACATGCATAAATACTCATCTGTCTATGAAACCACAGCATTTTGATACCATAAGAATTGGGTATGAATGAACTATATTCGGTCTTGCATTATCAATCAGGTTTAAAAAATCAAGCTATGTGTGTTCGACTAGTTTGTACCTAAATCATTTTTCCTCTGAGATTTTTATAATGATAGTGAATAAGTTGAGATGTCAAATTACCCTATTAGTATTTTTGGCAGATATATTGTCCAAAGCTATAAGTTACCAAAAATTGAGGAATACTTCAGACATTCTGGTGATAAGCAGTATATAAGAGCTGAAAACCCACACGTTAATCAAATTTGTAATATCCATTCATAGTCCATCCATATGTGATCTTTAATCTATGTTGTTCTTATATCTGGTAGTGTAAACGGTGGTGAAATAAAATAGAAATGCTGTTTTTGCTGACTTTGTGTAATCCATCTTTCATTTTAGGAATTTGTTCATTCATTAAGTTCCATCAATCCATAGAGTATTCTTCAAGGTTAGGCTTTACATTTGGAGCTCTGGTTTAGCAGAAAGATCTACTGTTTCTTGTGTGTTTGGCAGGCTCTCTTTTGATAAAATGCCATATGCACTTCAAAAAAAGATAAATGACTTGTCCTGACTAAGTTTTGCACATTCTGTTGGTTTCATTCTTTTCTTTTCCATCCAAACTCATTTCCCTTCTAAGCTCTTGCCATATACATGCATGATGCAGATCCTGAAGATCTTTGCACTTTGGATGGCAGTGGAATATTATTAGTTCTTTTAATTCTTTTTATTCCCCTCTCCAGCAGGATGATATGTAGGCTGGCTAACAGTTGGGACCTATCAGCCTATGTGTAGTACCATGCTAACACTTCTAGATACAAGGTAGTGCCAGTTGAAGGATGTCTCAAATGTACTTAATTTTGCCTAGAGAATGGAATTTAGTAGAAACATTTGAAAAGATGGGTCTTGTTATCTTCACCTTAAAATTATTTTAATCCTATTGATACGGGTTCTGCATATATAAAGCTTATATTGCTGCAATGTTCTAATGCAAGAATGTGTAATTTACAGAGTTAGAATAAAGAAGCCTTGCTATCATAATATGAATGAACAGTCTACATGCTTGTCTACCAGTACATATAAATTCTGTCCTAAATTAAGGTATTAAAAAAAAAAATAAAAAATCAGTTAATGTGGAGTTCCTGTGTTTTTTCTTCACTTCTCTAAATGAGTATTTGATGAAAATTCACTGAAAATTAGAGTCCTTTAAAAAAAGAATTTTCTGGGGGTAAGAATCAAACAAAACATCTGAAAAATAAACAAAAATATTTTAGTATTTTTTACCTTCTAAGTCCTACCTCTGGTATTTCCCTTAAGACAGTTGTAGTCATAGTCAGGAACTCGTCAATTTTAAGTGATGAAATTGAATGTTTGGAGTGGAAGCAGTTTGCCAAGAGAGGTAAACTTAGGACGCTCACTGATTCAGAGTTATTTTTTAAATTATGACTCTCAAAAAATGTGCTTCTAACGTCCTATCTCTTTCTTTTTTCTATCATTCTCCCCTGCCCTATCTAGTTCCTTTTTCTAACTTGTTGGCAGCATTCTCCTTCGGAAATGCCTCTACTCTTTTTTGCATGAGGTCTCCTAAAATAATCTGATATAATACTTTTGCATGCAAGGGCTTAAAATAACCCAGTTTAGAGGCTTAAGCACTCAAAATAGACAATTTTTAGATTTAGAAAATTGAAAACATTGTCAGACTGAAAGAACTCCATGATAACCTTTGTCTCACACACTTTTGAATTAAGTGGTTTGTTCTGCCAGCAAATGTATGGTTTAGTGGTAGGAAAAGAAGGAATAGTTACCATAGTAACTGTCATACAATCCAGTCTGGTGCTTATGTTACTGTACCTCTGAGACAATACAAAGCTGCCTTCTTAATCCCTTTAGTGTTCCTGGTTGAATGGTGTATGCCTAGTAAAGTGGCACTTGTAGGTCCCTTGGCTGTACAGTCTATTTTCTATCTCCTTCTCAGTAAGGTAACGGGCCTCCTATAAGTAGTATGAGATAAAAAACAAGCCCAACATTCAAAGACAGAAACTTAGTGCTCTGCTTGAAAAACACACAGCTTTCCCCCAGACTATAATGATTGTGATTTTATGAGCTTTTTTTACATCCTCCTAAAATCTTTAAACACTAACTGATGTCAATAGAGATACAATGAACCTTGTTCAAAACATGGGAGATGCCTCAGTACAGTTTAATTTTCCCTAAGATAATTTTATTTATTTATTTTGTGGCTTGCTAGAGTCGGTGAACATTGGGGACAATATAAGACAAACATAAAATGAAGGCTTATGTGATTATTTAGTTGTAGATTTTGGCACATTTAACATCTGCTAGATTTTGTCTAACACCATGGAATGACTGAAAGTTGTGATCCCAGTGGGGTGGACCGCTTCAAATGAATACAGTATTTTGGAGCAGCTTTGTTCTTAGTTCTTCATGTTGATGCTCTTTCATCAGTGCTTTGTATGTTACCATTTAAATTTTCACTAGAGTGGAGATTGGCATCCATACCACAGGAAAATGCTGCAACAATTCAGGTGTAGGGAATTCTGTGGAATATTTTAGTAAACGCATATTAGATAACACAATTATTCATTCAGAAAGAGGATAGATTGAAAATTAATTAAGCCTAGAAATTATGACACTTGCCTGAAATGTGGGGCAAGGGAATATTTGCTCTACTGAAAATTCAATTGATCTCTAGGAAGTGAAACAACATTATCTATAAACACTTCCATGTTTTAAACGTTCTTATGAGATGTATTGGTTCAAAACAGTTACATCTTTTGACTGCACTTATTTTAAGGCTTCTGAAAAACCCCCAAATTTCAGCTATTATTCCAGGAATTTTTATTTTTCTCCTGTGACTGAATCATGATATGTATGCTACTTTCTCAATTACCTTTTCTCTGAGGCTTTCTTTTTCATTTGCTTGCATCTTTATTTAGGAAGGTTCTGTAGCACAAACAAATTCTCTCGAATGCCTTAAATTGCAGCTTGATCCTGAAAAGTTTCAGTTTCCAGCAGTCTAAACTGAGAATTTTCTCCTCTTACCCAAGTAGCTCTGTAGTGCTAAACAGTTGTAGATCATATACAACTTGTAGATAGCTATGAAAATGCTTCTGTAACACCTAAATTGATGTGTCTCTAAGCAGTAGCACAAGTGAAGTTATACTGGTAGTATTTCAATATTAGACTGTAAGTTATAAATAACACCTCTATGATACTAGAACCTATAAACTAAAATAATTTAAAATTTTGAACTTCCATGTTTGCATACACGACATGAGTTTTAAAGGTAAAATGTGACATTCATGCGTCATCAACAATGACTCAAAAACAGGTCCAACAAATACTTGCTTTATTCTTGTATAGCTTTCAGCACCTCCTTTCATTTATGAGTGTGAGATCATTGCTTTGACTTACATAGAAAAACGTTTCAATGAATCCGTGCAAGTCTATTAGAATCCATAAATAACTTTCTAAGTTAATGGGGAAAAAAGTGTAAGATACATATATGTATTACAATTTTATACATTTTTAGTTCAATACTATAGTTTGCATGACTGTTCTTTATGAAATTTTTTGTGAGAATGAAGGGAGGCAAGCGCCTTCCCCCAGCCCAGGGCTGTCACACTGCTCCCAGCCAGGGAGCAGGGCAGGTCACAGGGAAACTCTTATCTGTGGCTGGGCTGAAATGGGGTCCTGGACCAAAGGCAGGGGTGGAGAGAGGCCATGGGGGCTGGGCAGGTACAGTCAAGCCTATTATTGCCCTCAAGGACTTGATATTTATAGTCATTTAATGTGCAGGTACAAAGAATACTGCTCATTAAACACATCCGTCCTTTGGTATTGTTAGTACAGTTAGTTAATGATCTAAAGCTGTCATTTTAAATAAGCAATTTTGATAGCATTAATTCTAAATTTGAAATATTATTTTATTCACAGGTGTTTCATGGGCATCAAAATGTAAGTTTATGTATTCATCCAAAAACATAAGTATTTTTCTTTTTTTCCTTTTAATAAATCATAAAGTTATAATAAGTCATATATCTATATCTGAATAAATGTAATACCTTAATTATCAGTTTGTCGGTATGAAATTGTGAACATAACATTTTATCAGAATACCTGAAGTGAATTTACTCTGAGGTCATCGATAATGTTTAGCACAAAATAGTAACTGTTTTAAATGTACAATGACGTAACAGTTTTTATTCATGAGCATAGCCTATTTGCATGTGTGCTTCTCAATGGAGAAAGCCAAATAAAAGCATAATGTACATCCTGCAATTGAGTTCTAAACTTTTGTTATTAAAGATCTTCTGTTCATCTATCTGAGTTAATAAAAGTAAAGAAGGAATCTGAGCTGTTGATTTATTTCTTTCTTCCTCAAAGCTGGTTGACCAGAGAAGTGATGGATTTATCCATGCAGAGACACCAGCATATGGCTATTACTGTACTACATCATGGTAAAAGCTCTGTGTGCCACTCTACTGTGAAATGATTGTCGCTTCTTCAGCTATCACAAAGTTTTTGACATACCCAAGATTTAAGAAGTAACATAAGAGAAGAGGAAATGTGTGTGAGCACAAATAGTGAGAATTCTCCACCACCATAATACACCACTTCTGAGATGACAAACACAAATATTAAAGCACACAAAACACTATAAAGGTCTTCCGGTGAGGAAGATTATCTTGTTTTATAATCTTGAGACTTTCAATGAATATTATGAAAACAGAATGGTTTTGAATTTGAAAGAAGATATCTTTTTTATGACTAAAAAAGAAGCAAGCTACTTTAATTATCATAAGCAGTAGGATTTAAATTTCAGATCTCATCTAAAAGAACGTATCTCCTGGAGGGTAATGCCACTAACACCATGTTGGTTTTCATGAGCACTAACCCAATGGAAAAAATTCCAGCTTTTTCATAATCATACCACTTACTGAAACATCTGGTGTTTCTCTGAAAGCATTTTATATGGGTGTGACTTGACCTCCTATTTTCAGCATTTTAAAAGGCTTATTAATATATTGCTAGTCAAAATAAAATGATTCACTTTCATTTAGTGTATTACTACTGAAATTTTATAACCCTGAAATAAAATTTAACTGAATTTATATAGGGCTAATCATGGAAACTATGAATAATTTCATAGGTGAATGATCTTGAAGATTTATATTTTATCCAAGAAAATGGATTTATTTGAACAATTGTTGATAGAATTCCTTTTATCCCTGCTTTGGTTTACATAGGAAGCAGAATATTTGAAATGAAATCATGGAAGTCTAATAAATAATTTTCAAAAATAAGTTTTGAAATATCACCAGATTATATGATATATATTGCTATTTTATACTTCCTGTATCATAGCTTCGTGAGTTTGGGGTTTTTTTAACTCTTTAAAGCTTCTGTGCTGCTTCTTTCTGGGGGATTACTTGTGCACAACTAGTAGAATTTCAATTTTTGATAAACTCTTTAAGATTCCCCAAACATATTTTTCTGCATAATAAAGTAAAAATGAATTATATCTAAAATCAGACTGATATAAATTAGGTATTTGAAAATTTACGTTTCATATAACACGTGCTCACAAATCTTCTTGAAACTGTTCACTTAAATAGAGAAGAAAAAGTCAGAAAATATATAAAGATTACAAATATTTAAAAGAAATATTCTTAACACAATATGAAACTTCCTAACAGTGTTCCATTTCTTTCTCTTAAAGAGTAAACGGGAACAAGTTGCCCAGGGAAGTTGTGAAGGCCCCATCCCTGGAAGTGTTCAAAGCCAGGTTGGATGAGGCTTTGAGCAATCTGGTCCAGTAGGAGGTGTCCTTACCCATGGCAAGGGGGTTGGAACTAGGTGATCTCTAAGGGCCCTTCCAACCTAAACCATTTTATTATTCTATGATTTTTATCGTGTAATGCCTTTCTAAATGTTTTTACATATTTGCTTGCATTGCTGTGTTGATTTTCTGCTTAGATTGTAATTTCTAATAGCTTCTTATTCATAATAAATTTTGCTGATGAGACTCCATGTAAATAATAGTATTATGCTGACAGAATCTATAAGATACCCATAGCAAGTTAATCAATAGTAAATTTATTTAAATTAATGCAATTACATTCATGTAGGAGTTGTGTGAGACAATAATAAGTTATTTTTTCTGTTATGGACTTAGTTGTTTCAGTTGGTAATATGTCATGAACTTGTTTGATTTGATTGTGTTTCATTCTGCCTTCAAACTGATGTAAATTTTAGAAAACGTCATGTCTTTATATCTCCTTTGATGCAAATTTCAATTATAATATACCAACATTATAACCATAATTGCTGTTGCAATAGAGCAAAGTTGTAATGCAAGACACAGATGACGAAGGAAATTTTGAGTTTGTTCTTTAAAAAGGATGTCTTCTTAAATATTTAATATAATTATAAAACCAATAAAAAATTTTAAAAATCCACTTTTTATTTTATAAAAAAATGAAAACACAAAAAAGGCCTTCACTACAGTTTTAATTAATTTCATGATTTTTCACAATGAAATAAGCTAATATTCTTATTCATTGCCAATCATATTTAACATTGTCTATCTAAATTAGAAAAAATATTCAGTCCTTCAGCACTTAATGCAATAGTCACATATGTAACTAGAAGCAACCATGTCCCCCAATTCCTCTTAGTTAATATCCTTAAAAAAAAAGTGATTGCAGATTTGGAACTTGAAAGATACCTGTGCTTTTTTCTTAAATTCTTCTGGGTAGAATACTTTCAAGCATTTAAGTTAACAAAGTGGTATGGAAGGATAGCAAGTGACAGGACTCTTAACTTTGCAAAGAAACGTTCAGATAATTTGATGGTGTAAGCACAAGTTTAGAGCTGAGTGCAGTTTGCAAGCAATCTCAAAGCTATCTGAAGACAACAGTAAGACTCCTCATAGAAGTAGTAAACAGTGAAGCATTTAACCTTAAAATGCCTTTTTTAGAAGGAGAAATCAAACCTTGGGACTAATTGCCTTGGGCAGTAGGATCCCAAAAACCAAGCACCTGTGACAGATACTCTAACAACTCAAATATTTACTCTCTTGTGAGGTCCTTTGTGCATTTAGCTAGGTCAACGCGGGACATACTTGTCTTACGATTTACAGTCCCTTCAAATAATTAACCCACAAGAGAACAAAATAGTTTTGACCTTAGACAAGTAAAAGTCAGTAAAAGATTGCAAAATAATAATTTTTTTCTTAATTCCCCACAAAATATGAAAAGTTTCCTTGTATTATTAAGGAGAATAAATGGGAAAATAATTCACAAAATAAAGACAAAATTATAGATAAGCCATGTGACCGTGAGGAATTAGGAAAAACTAAAATCTGTAAATCACTGTCATGGAAAATTACAAGCATGAAACTAACATAAATCAGAGCAGCTCATCTGTACAGCCATATTTTATCTGGAAAATTAACCCTTTAAGGATCCATCTGGCACTTTTTCTTTTGAATTTGAAGTTGCATAATTCAGATTAGAAAATGCTAAAAATATGTTCTTTTCAAATAGTATAATTATTACATATTAATATATGTTATATATTTGATAGAACATGGGGTAATGACTTCAAACTGGAAGAGAGTAGATTTAAATTAGATCCCAGGAAGAAATTTTTCACTCTGAGGGTGGTGAGGCACTGGAACAGGTTGCCCACGGAAGTTGTGGAGGCCCCATCCCCGGAGGTCTTCAAGGCCAGGTTGGATGAGGCTTTGAGTAACCTGCTCTAGTGGGAAGTGTCCTTGTCCATGGCATGGGGATTGGAACTAGTTGATCTGTAAGGTCCCTTCCAACATAAACCATTCTATGATTCTATGATTCTATGATTTTTACCCTTATAATAATTATTTGCAACAAAATGCAAAGTTAAAATGTTCACTGCCGTTTTGGCTACCCATGTTCAAGGCCAGCTCTGACACTGTGCAGCCATTGTATCAGACTTCTGTGTAAACAGCTAAGGTGTGAGAGCGAGCTGTGTGAGCACCCAGCTGGGTGTCTATTCTGCACCATCCAGCCAGTGCCTGGGAAGCTGTATTTATGCTCATCCCCAGCCTCAGTACCAGCCCTGCCCATGCCCAGTCTGGTACACCTGGCATCCGAGGCTTTCATTAAAATGCATTCTTTTGGCCCTTATCCTCATGGTGAAGGAGAGAAATTAATAGTAAAGGTATTTCTTCAGCGACTAATTTTTTTTTTTTTTTTTTTCCCTGCAGTACCCTGATATAGCTGCCTGCTTTGAAAGGTCTCCTATCATTCTGTGAACACAATCAATGTCTGTAAAAGCAGTTCTGATTACTTACTCAGTTTGGAGTACGAGGATCACTATAATTGTTCCTACCTCTACTTTTTAAGATTTCAAGGAAGTCATCACTGGATATATGCACAGCCCTTCTATCCCCACGGCTAGGTAGATGATTCATCGGTTCTACCCATAGTGTTTAGTGGGAGTCCAAAAACTTTACCCAGTGCAATGCTAGCTTGGTATAATGCCTTTCAACTGAAGTTCAGAAGCTAAGTGGCATATTCAATATATGAAAACATACAAAACCAAGGATCTCTTCTACAGCTGGGCAAATGCTTCATCAGGGAAAGCATAAGTAAGTTGAAGTAACTGAGTAGTATGATTGAAATTCATGTAAATACAATTATATTTGCATTAGGAACATGACTTAGAGATACCTCTTCTTGGCCAAAAACAATTGAGGGAATGAAATTTTCAAACCTAAGATAAATTCAAGAATTCAATCTCAGTAAGGAGTAATTGCAAAGCGCTTGTAGAATAACTTTGATAGAATCATCATCTTTCCATACATTTCTGAATTATATTTAGAATTAACATACTCTATTTATAACTTATTCTAATTTCTACAGAAATATTTGCCATGGTGCATACATGTAAATATTTAAAGATATATATTCCTGGTTTTTACATAAATAGTTTTGCACATATCTTTAATTTCTACCTTTTATATATCTAAAAAATCAGAATTCTTTCAGGAGAGTACATTTATAAGTTTAACTTAGGAAATGAGATTCTGTATATAATCATGTTACTTCACATAAGTTGTTAGTTCATGGACATTACTAGTGGTGAGGGACAGTTTTGTATTTACAACTAATGAGCGATTTGTTCTTAGTCAAAATGTTATTATAAGTTTTTAATTCCAATAATTTGAATAGATGAATTTATTTAATGCTGCTTGCCTTGTTTTTATTTTGTTTAATAGCTTTTATTTTCTCTGTAAGTCTTAACAATAACCTTTATAGTCTTTCCCAGTAGAGTAACAGGCACCCTGTGTGTTTTCTTTTTTTTTTTTCCTTTTTTTCTTTTCCTTTTTTTTTTTTTTTTTTTTTTTTTTTTTTTTTTTTTCAATAGAGGACAGTATTGCATACATGCTTTGATCGTTCACAGAAATCCTGTGACCAAGTACAAGAAACTTAGTACCATCTTCTCCCAGGCAACTTAGAGAATTCAGGATTTAGATGTTAAGAAAATGAGAATAGCCATATTGATTTTGTGTGGCTAAACACCTACCCCATTATCCTGTCTCCCACGAAGAACCTAGATGGACACACATTGACGGACACTTGTATTAAAGCAAGAACATGACAGGCATACATAATATTCCTTCCTAGCATTGTCCCAGTCTGCAGCTATTTTGAACTATTTTCTGGGCCTCTTAAGGTTTGTATATTTATAAAGCGCTTGAATGTCTCTGCCAACTATTCATCAAAGTGGCCCATGAAAACACGTAAGGTTCTTGCACAAAAAAAAGTCCTTTAGCAATGACTTCTGTAGAAGTACTTCCTGTTGAAAGCACAACCATCTTTTTTGTTTGTTTGTTCAGACCATGGCCCTTGTAAGTAGAGCCAACTATTTAGGTGCTTTGTCTGAGTATTTGCTCACTTCCACTTTAGCAAGCGGTTAATTTCTCCCTGCAGTTTAGTTTTAGGATTCAGTTTTCTGTCACTGAAAAAATAGGGACCTTATAGTAAATTGAGTGATAGTACTGCAGTAAATTGAGAAGATAAGTGTCTGAGATAATCTTATACAACAACAACAAAAAAAACCTAAATGTGAGCTGAAATATATTCCCTCCAGTAAAATCAGTGCTCTTAGTTAACCATAGAATCACAGAATCATTTAGGTTGGAGAAGTCCTTTAAGATCATTGTGTCCAATGATAAACCTAACACTGCCAAGTCCACCATTAAACCATGTCCACACATCTTTTAAATACCTCCAGGGATTGTGACTTAATGATTTCCCTGGGCAGCCTGTTCCAACGCTTAATAACCCTTTCAGATAAGAAATTTTTCCTAATGTCCAACCTAAACCTCCCCTGGTGCAACATGAGGTATTGAGGTACTTTCTAAATGTACAATAACATCTTACAGTTAATGATACTTAATTGAAATGGTCCGTGCCTAGAACAACTTCATTTTTAATATCTAGAGCTAATATGACCCTGATGGGAATGACGTTTTAAGTGTGTGTGAAAGGTGTGTGCACAAGTGCCACCTCGTCTTGTGCATACAGTGAGGCTTAATTTCCTACTGGTCCCTTAGCTTAGAGGCCCAATGTTGTACCACCAGGGTCAGGCAGAAAACAGGATTTCCAGCTGGATTTCCAGTCTGAGCCAAACTTCACTCGTCGAGCAAAATACAGTGTGTGGCAAAGATACCCATCCACATGAATCTTAGGGATGGTGATGTGTGTGGTGATGGTTGAATTATTCACTCAGCTGAGTGAGGCAGGTGTAAACCATCCCCACTCCAAACCTTTCCAGGTGTCTGAGTGTGGCAACATGGCCAGACAAATGAGTGACTTTCCTCACTGACAAAGATTTCACATATTGAGTTTCAATGTTAACATAACTATCACTCATTAAGCCATGTTTATTATGTCCTGCAATCTATGAAGAAGGAATATGTTGTCCATCGGAAATGTGGAGGAAATTCTAGAAAGCAGGGTGATATTTACAGTGCATCATACTGTATGAAGGTTGCAGTTTCTAGGATTGTGTTGTCCCAGTTGGCTAACCTGCCAAAACTTACAAATTCACTTTTACAAATTTAAACAAACACTACGTTCTTATAGGATCCAGGGTAAGAAATCTCAGGGGTAGGATTAGCCAAGTATGGAAAGATTGTTGTGATTTCTGAAGTTACATAAACATATGTTAGGTCCCTGCGAAGGTTGGCAGCTTCCTGTGGGCTGGTGCACTGGGGGGTCCCCATGGGGATGTCAAGGCAAGGTCTGGCAACCAGAGCCCCACTAAGCATCCCAGCCAGAAGCAGGGCAGCCGGGAGGTACTGGGGCAGCCCCAGCCCTTAGAATTGGGCACCTCCCTGGGAGTGGGGATGGGACGAGGCCAGACCAGGATGTGGGCCGATGGGTGGGCCCAGCTGGGCAGTGCCAATGGCCCAGCAGGGCAGGGCTACGGGGAGCTGGAGACGGTCCCTGCTGCAGCATCACTGAGGCTGGGGTTGATGACTCCAGGAGGCTGACATGGGGTTCTGGGCCATGGGTAGGTGCGGGGAGCCCCAGGAGGGGCTGAGAGCAGGGGCAGTCAGGGCTAACAGTGTGCTAACAGACCTGAAAACATACACCTTTCTACATATTCAAGACATAACTCTTAGGCCCTCTGTAGATCTTTATCCGTACCAATCTTTGATTACTACCTGCAGTCCGGAATAGGGCAGGACCCGAAAAATGCTGACACAGCTGAGTTAGAGGAGAGAGCTCTCTGCTTTTTCTTAGCTTTTCATACTCAAGTAAGTAATCTAGGCCTTTATTTTATGTTTCATTTTAGAAATTTAGGTGGTTGGGGGTTTTTTTTATTTATTTTTATTTTTGTTTCCTGAACTTGAACTAACCAAGAGGAAGGAATGGTCTCTGTAATATAAAAACAAAATTATGTCCCATTGTTTTACTGCTGTTAAGAAAGTTTCACTATTGTCACCGTTTAACACAACTTACTGCAATAGGAGATTTTTACTGTTTAAAAAATTTGCCAACTATTAGATTAGTGTCAGATCTGTGGCATTCCCAATGACTGACTCACAACAGAGCTGTTCAAAAAAGATGGTATCTAATAAATATTTATAGGGGTTTTCTTCTTCATTTTTTTCTTCCTCAGTTAATAAATGACTGAGAAAAGAATATTATTTGCCTGCTGCCCTTGAGTTAAGCTATGGAAGTACAGCTTAATTAAAAAAGACATTTGGCAGTACGACTGATTTACGTAAGGGTTAGATAGGTTGGAAAGCCAGAAATAAAAACTGATAAAGGATAGAAAGTGAGCTGGCTTATAAAGGAAATGTACACCATTACAAAATGTACGAGTATTACACTATGTCAGGAGAAAATAAAAGTACTGGTCTATACACTGCAAGGAAAGAGGGTCTTTCCTAAATAAGTAGAAGGGATGTTCAGTGAAATAGCCATGAAGGACAATAATAAATGAAATCTATGAAAAGACAAATACCTCATACAACAAGGACTTAGATTATGTTATTACCAGAAAATAATGGCAAAATTAAGACTGCCATATATTTATTCTTTTCACAACCATTAATTTCAGAAATCATGAGGGTGTTTTAAAAATTATTTACTTTTTTCCCTCCTTTTTCCTGTCATGTAGAAGATAAAGATATTTATTAAAATTTTGATGAAAATTTTCTGTCAAAAGAAAAAAACAGTATTTATCCTAGTTGGGATATACATTTGTTTTCCTGTGAACAAAAGATGAAAATATAAGTTAAAATAAAATGAAAATAAAATGAAAAAAATTTTAGAGACATCAACAATGCTTGCTCTTTTTTAATAACAAGGTGGCTACTATTGTCAAATAATCTAAAAATGCTAATAATTTTGCTATTGATAAGCTTGAAAAACAACTAAAAAATTTGAAATAGTGTTTCCAAGCTATATTCCCTACTCATTTCATAATCCTACAAGGTATTTATGCTTACAAGATATCTCACCGATGTGCATTTATTTTTAATCCCACTCCCTCTGAAAGCTTCTTGGATAACATCTCTTTTATAAATACAACCAGAACTCTTGCATCAAGCTCAGAATCAACAAAAATAAAAACTAAGTGTTACTATTTACATTCTGTCTGTAGGCGTAGGTTTGATAGCGTATTCTCAAAGCCCTTGGAGAACCTCTGTGTAACTTAAATTGCTCAAAGGAAGAAATGTGGCCTGTATTATGCTACTGTTGAATGTCTTTGAGCTGCTTACGGAGGAGATAAAAATCTTATAAGTATCTAGTCATTATTCTCTTAGGTTTAAATATGCAGCTTTGGAAGAAGGAGAAAATCCTAACATAAATATGTAGGGGCCGTGTTAAAGATAAGTTTCTAAACTTACCTGTCAGAACGCAAAGGGAATTGGATAGGTTCATTAATTCAAAAGATTCTGGCACAGGACTGTGCTTTTCATTTTTTTAAAATAGACTCAAAACATAGAAAACTTATCAAAGACAAACAAACAAATAAATAAACCCAATAAAAAAATCCAAATGCATAAGTTTAAAAAAATGCAAAGCACATTTTTGCAGCCAGAGAGCATACAGAAACAATGGTTAGAATGACTGTTTATCTGGAAGCAAATCAGCCCTACAGTGAAACAGAAGAGTCTCAAATAGCAAAATATACTTATGGTGTTATGATTGGAAATTGTAGTAACATCTTCAGAAAAAGTACTATGATCTATCATTGTCAAAAATTTTACAGAAGACACCTCAATGCTATCAAGTTTTTAAGGCTGTACTGACAATGTTTGCAAGCTTAAATCTCAAAGTCAGTCTTAGTCTGGTTTATTACAGTATTTGGAACTTCTTCCTTGACAGGAAGATATTTATAAAGTGTACACATAGTTTGGAAGAGAACCAATTAAAAAAGCTTATTTCAATACAGTGATGAAAAACCATGGAAGTGTTGTAAATAGGAAGCACAAAGAAATCCTTCCATTCTTTTCAGCTGGAGGGATTTCCAAGGGGATTTACCAGCCAGAGCTGAGTACTGTGCTAAAGCAGCTGAGTGATTCCCAAGTGAATCTGGGAAGAGCAAGCTCTGACATGTCTGCAATTGTCTGCACAGGTATAGCTATAATAGAGACCTGTGACATTGCTTCTAGAAGGCTCATTATATCATATACAAAAGACCGTACAATTAGATTGCCATAGTGATATATATGGGTAGCACTAGACTAGGAAAAAACAACTTTAAATGTAATAAGCCACCCCTTGTAAAAGTAGGTATGATTAAGAATCATGCTTAAATACCCTCCTTTTTTATAATTCTGATCAGCATAATTCAGGGTTCTAATGAAGAGGATCTTTGATTTTCCTGAAAACGTTATATTATGCTGCCAAGATAATCTGGAGAGAATTACATAGCCATAACTCAAATATAGTGAGGAGCACTGTCTTCTAATTATGCTATTCACATAAAAGCCACCTTGGAAGACAAATTTGCCCAGCCTAATAATTGACCTAAATTTCTCCTTGCCCTTCCATCTTCTCTGGTTTATGTCTATTTCTGACCCTTCTTCCCTTGGCAACAATTTCTTCTTTAGCAGCTCACAGAAAGCAGAAATTAAAATGCAGTGGTTATGTCATACACACAAACCATTTTTTTCCCATGGCTAGATATGTAAGACTTGAGATCTTAAATTGTCTTATCACTTATTGTCTTGTCACTGAGGTGATGGGTAAATCTACTTATGATGCCCACAGAAACTGAACATGTACAACCCACGGTGTCCTTGTTTGTTTAAAGTGCTCTCTGATACACGTGTATCACTAGTGATTACTACCCACACAAAAGAAGATTAATACAAATAGCAACAAGATACAGTTTATGAAAATTTAATCAGAAAGTACTCAGAATTAATTAAACGGATAGGAAATCAAGCAGCATATAGTAATCATGGAGATCTTTTCTCTGCTACCCAGAAGAGAGAGCATAGATTGGTTATACGTAGCATAACACAGGAAATGTCAATGAGATACAGAATTACTACTAGCATTAGAAAATTATCTAATCTGTCAACAGCTACAGTAAAATGAGTTGTAGGGCATCGATGTAAATGTAAACATCGTCTAGATAGAAGTGCATATGTGTGGTTACACATGAGCTGTGAGGTCAAGTACTGCACAATTGCATAAAGGATCTTCGGATGACAGGTGGCAGTCTAGTTTAACTCTCCATTTCCGGGGTATTTTCTATCTGTACAGTAAATTCTTGACAAGTATTCTTGATGATCTAGGACTTGGTTGATATATACAGTTTGTTTTAAAAAATAACGAGCTTTCAAGCAACTATTCATAGTAGCGTTGCAAGCAGAATTGTCATGAAAGTGTGGTATTTGTTTTAGTTCTACCTTGAAGATGATGAATAGTGAAGACAAAATATTATAGCGTAAAATCAAAGAAATGTGGGAACTGCAAAAGCTAATAAATAGCATTCCAGTGTCAGTCCACTTCTTGATGACTTTTTGACAGACGTCTCCTGTCCTTAATCAGTGTATCGTTAATACTTTAAACTTCTAGCAGTTTGTGTCTACCTTGTGACTTACTGTTTGTGACAGAAACAATTAACAGTAGGAGAAAAGAGAGTGTGAAAAATAGAGGAAAGGACAAAGCAACTGACTTAAAGACAAGTTGTTCTTTAGAAACAGTTCTTTAGAAGATTTGATGAAAACTTAGGTTACGAAAATAGTTGCATCATTATTTTATCTCTATCTGTAAAAAAAAAGAACCTCAGCGCAATGATACAGATTAGTACCATGTATTGAGAGACCTTCATGATTTCCTGCAGAACTGAATTTAAACTGTATCATGAACTGGCTCCAAATTTTTAAATATTCTTTTCTGTTTCAACCAGTTATAACTGAAAGACAGAATTGCAGCACCAGGGTTGGATAACGAAAGCACTGATATCGGTAAAGAAAAAGGTTAGACAGAACTGTGAAAGCCTTTTAAAATGGGGAAATAAGTGAAAAGTTTTGAGGTGTAAAAAGCATAGGTATCAATTTTTGAAAAAAAAAACCAAAACACTTTTAAAAAAATATTCAGTCATGATTAGGCAACTTAACTATACATCTAATACTGGTCCAAATGCTAATATTTATTTTGTTTGGGAGACTGATGTTTGGAGATGTTTTCTTTTGATAATAACTTTTTTTTTTTTAGTGTTATACATCCCTAGCTTGTTCACTGCTCTTGTAAATAGTATGAATACTGAGAAACTGAGAAACCAGTTATTTTGAAATGTTTTTTCCCAGTCATACTTTGCCTGAGAAGTACCACCTAACTTTCCTATTCCTGTAAAATATTGAAAGAAAAAAAATTGAAAAGTTCTACCTATATCTAAATATCGTTATTTTTATATTAAAGTTTTTCAGGTTATGTTTTGTTTTCATCAAACTTAAATAAAGATAGACATCCAGTTTTGGAAGTAGGAATCTGCTGCATTAAAATATCTACTCTGATTATAGTTTAAATCTTGAGATTCATTGCCTTCATCTACTGTCTTTCCATACCGTACATATTGTTTTACTTATCACATTTCAAAGAGAAGTTCTTTGTACTGAATAAATCTTCTAAACAGTCTTCTAACTATTCTAAGACCAAATTTCACAAAATTCCTGAGTGGTAGGGAAGCTTTAGAGCCGGGTCAGACACTGCAAGATGTATAACTCTCTTTTACATCATTCTTCAGAATTTATCACCCCATATGCCTTTTTAGACAACATATAGCTAGCAAAAAAAAAATAAAATAAAGTTGAAGATTAGATTGTATTTTGAAGCTCACTTTATTTTTGCTTTATTTTTACTTTATATTTTTGTGATGACATTGTTTGAATGGTCAGTAAGTTGTTATATGAGTGTACGAGTAAGCGGAATTACCTTTGAAAAGGGAAGATGTGCTAGAATTTTCAGCAAAGCATTCACATTTAAAGATGTAGCAATGGAGTGCTTGTGTTGTCTGACTTTGTGTTTGATTCACTAACCTAGTGATTTCTTGTATGCATTTTTTGGTGAGGATACCGACAACACATGCTGGACCTGCAATTAAAGAGACATACTGTGATTTATCCCTGAAGTTATATTCCACCTGGTGATGTAAATTCCTTTCCTCTACGCTGAGATATAACACCAGAATGTCCATATGATTTCATACTAGAAAGCTGGGAATCTCACAAAATTTCAGTTCTTCGGTTATGTATCTCTTCTACATAACAAAAGCACACTAATGTTATTGTGCAGTTTTACACTTAATGATTAGTTTATCATGATTTGCCCAAGGAAAATAGATAGTTTGAAGGGAATCATCTCTCACAACTCTTTCCATTTAAATAGTTGTTATAGGACAGAATTTTAAAACCTAGTTTTAAAACACGTGTTCTTCTAAGGTTGTCATTTGACACAAATATGGTTTGGCAGTAAGAACTGAGCTTCTGGAACTACCTTGTCTTTTCGTCACCATTGCCTATAGAAATCACAAAGTTTGGACACAATATCACAGGGTATTACTGTATCAGGAAAGAATTCTGCTGAGGTTGAATTCTTTTTTAAGCTTGCTGCACAAAATTGCCAAAAGGACAAAAGAAGTCTCTGTGAAATAATTGCTTATGCTTTGTAGATAACATTACTATCTTTCCTGGAAATTTTGTTTGAAACTGTAGACTTCTTAGGACTTTGGAGATGTACAACCATCTTTGTGTAAGTGAATAAGGAAGAAGTTTGATTTAAATTTTATTTTTAATATTAATTACTGTACTAATAAGGATCATCTCTTGTTACCCAACCTGAAGTTTCCTTCAGTTTGCAGCATTTCATTGGATATTCTTCTGGGGATTAACAGATTATAAGAAAAAAAAGTTTTGGAAGAGTCATGATGTTGCAACCGAATCTATCTTTCTGTCTGTCTACCTATCCAGCTGTCAGAGATTATTGTGATGGGACTGTTTAAAAGACTGACAAAACAGGACAGTTTTAAACTATAAAACTCAACTTTACTAAATTAATTTATTAAAAGCATTCTTCTTGCTGTATTTAATTCTTACATGTCATCATCACTAACTAT
This sequence comes from Burhinus bistriatus, assembly GCA_013397275.1. Taxonomy (NCBI): domain Eukaryota; kingdom Metazoa; phylum Chordata; class Aves; order Charadriiformes; family Burhinidae; genus Burhinus; species Burhinus bistriatus. The sequence goes on from VYXH01007508.1 coordinate 38,290, forward strand.
ACAGAACTGTTAGCATTTGACAATCATTTTCTAAATTAGTTGGGAGTATCATGGGAATGATGCTGTACAGTTAGCAATGATGGCTGGGGTCCTTACTTGTTCCTAGTCATCAAGGTCAAGGTGATCATGCTTGATTGCTCCTCAATAAAAGAAGTCAGGCAAAATGGGTTTGTCTTCCAATTTTCTGCATTGATGTCTGCTACTTTTATGTTATTGCCCTGCTCCTCTCCAAAAAGGGGGATCTTCTCTGCTCCCCGTATTTCTTACCTTGTTTTCTTCCATCTTGCCAAACATCCTTCTAGTGCTTTTAGCAGAATGTCCTGCCTATTTTCACCCTTTTCCTCTATCTGGCAACTTTGTTACTTGGGTGCCTTGGAGGTGTAACTATCCTCCTCCCCCCCTGTGGTGACCACATTGCTCACATACTAATGTAAAATTTTGTCTGGCTCCTTCATCACAGTGTTGTTAAATGCTAACATACTGTTGTTAGCTATACCACTTTAGCACACTTACTTTTAGGTTCAAAGCAAGTTGATACATTAATTATATTCTATTTAGTACATTTGTAATTGATGTGTCACTGACCTCTGCATTGGCTACAATGACACAGTCTGCCAATATTTATAGGTTAAAACCATAGTTTGCATTTAGAGTGCCAATGTAAACTAATTTCTTAGCAAGGAGACAGCTCAGTTTTGAAAAGTTTATGGAATCCTCCTACGTTAATATCCAGCACAGTATATGAAATAGAATTCTCTGATGGTTTTGGCTGCTGCTTGTCCTTCTTTCTTCCCTGATTGATGTGCTAGCTCTTGATATCTTGTATCAGGCTGAATATTTCTTTTAAGAAAAGCTTTTTCCTTTGGTGAAGGGGTTCTATCTGCCTTGGTGAGGTGACTGCATATGCTTCTCTGCTCTTTTGACTGGATATTGTTTTCTCCTTCTTCAGAATGCCAGCATTTCTTTTACTCTATGCATAACCCTTATGATATTTCCAAGAGGCTGTTCAGAAGTGTTTTGCTAAATTCATTCTTCTGCCATTGATTTTCTAAGTCTTCTGATTGGCTAGTGTTCCCTTTCACTAATCAGCACCTTCTCTTGCAGAAAATTTCTCAAGGGAAGGACTTTTACAGTTTTTTAACAACCTTTCACCCGAAGTTCCTTACAAGTAAACTTTAAAGGACCCCTTACCATAGTTCCCTATTTTTCAAAGTCCTCCAGTTAGAAAAAGAAATAGCAAATAACACAAACAAAATAGAGCAGTACTAATTTTTAAAGATACCCATGGTATAACTGTTCTTTTTCTTTATACATAACCCTTAGAGAATTCATCGAGAAACTTTCAGTTCCTGAACAACTACTCTGTCTGGTTTAATGTTGTGCTCCTATATTTCTGAGTAAGAAATTTTGAATGGAATACAATGGTTTCTCCTAATTCCTAACTCTTAATGGAAGGCAAAGAATGAAAACCTATATTTTCAGAATGTTAAAATAAAAAAAGCTAAAACATAAATTATTAAAATGCTTTCAAAAGATTGTTTTATGCCTGCATGGGAAGATGTATTTTGGATGCATAAAATGGTCTGCAAATAGGCATAGGCAAGGGTGTTGATAACTAAAATAGATTCTTGTATACTACTCTGAAGATCAACAGGTATTTGTGTAGTGTAATGATAGAGTCTGTCAGGAGGCTGCAAAAACTACAAAGTAGTCAGGGAATTAACCTTCCAAAATCAGTAAACAGATTTTAAAGGCACATTTAATAGAGAGTTATTGTTTATACAATGTCCAGTATTTAATCAAGATTTGAAATGAAAGATAAGAAAAACTAATAAAAATCTTGACATTCTTTTAAGAACTTCACAGAATGCCACATTCAAGAAATGCTTTATTCTGATTCTGGACTTGGCTGACTCATGGCTGAGCTTCACCTCTTGCTAGCAAACTCTCAACTTGCAGACAGATTGTTGAAATCAGCTCAGGAATATCTTTGCTTGCTTATTCTAACCAAATTTTAGCTGTTTTGTGAGGTTGTGAAGCAGCTGAAAACTATATTAGTGGTACTGGGAACAGATTTTGTAAAATTAGTGTATTTTTGGTATTTTATACTGTATTACAACTTGGTTTCAAACCACAATGGAACAATCACAATTTCTCTGGTGTGTAAGTTCTTACTCAGGAACAGAAATGCTGGCTCAAAATTACAGATGTTGCAGAAGAACTAGATGCAAGGAGTCCATAATGAAGTCAGTTATTTCTGGATCAGTTCCAGTTTTCAGAGACACTTTTTTTCTCATGTCTAAAAAAGGTAAAGCTCGAATCGATTGGATGAGTTAATATTTGGTGTTCCAGGAAGATATGTTGCATGGCTAGATGCAGGATAATATGGCAAAAAGAAGTTAAAGTATTTTTATACTCTTTTTATTCTATTCTTTGTTCATTTGAAGACCAATACCATCCTTGGGATAAACAGTCTGCCTGTATTCCCTGTAAACCTAGTCTAGTACAGAAACAGCAGGTCTGACGCTTTGAGTTTTTCAGTCTCTTATAACTCACACCCATCTCTATTCTTACATTTCCTTCACCTACCTATATCTGACCCACACAGTCAGCTCTGGGAAGAGGCTGGTGTGAGAATATACTTGCGGAAATGCTGAAGTCTCACCCAGTCTGCTGTAGCAGGACATAATTCATAAAACATATATAAATCTTTCTAAAAATAAATGTTTTTCTTGTTCAGAAAGAGTGAGAGAGTTTTGTGACAGAACAGAGGAAAGGAGGAATAGTTCCTTCTAAGAAACTACTTGCAAACGTTTTCACATTTTCTGAATGTAAATGTAGGTCATCCACTGTATTCTGTTACTGTAACAGAAGTGCCATTTTGCTTCTGGAGGAAGGGTAAGGTTTGTGTTGTAGTCTTCGATATTGTTATAGTAAGAAAAATTTGTTTTATTTCGTATCTTTAGTATCTTCAAAAGGTGATGTTCACTCATTCAGTAGAAATTCAAGTGTTGGACTATTTCAGATTCCAAGTAATTTACTTTCTTACATATAAGATAGCCCAATAAGTAAAAGAGTCTAACCTCATGTTCTTTAAATTAGCTAAGGGTTATTAAGGCCGTTTTGAAGCTAGAGCACTAGCTACAGATTCGTTACTTGGGAACAGTGCTCCTGACAGTGTGTCTCATTATAAGCAGGACATGATACACAACCAGTATCTGAAAGAAATCTGAATTTCAGTGTATGTAACTTGTTTAATCAGATTTATCCTTTCTGGTTTTATTCTGATGCCTGTGATTCATATGCAGCCGTACTCAGTAACCAAATTTATTTCAGTCCCATCAGTATTATTTTTTCTTTAGGTTGAGGAAAAAACTCTCAGTAAATGAATCCTCATCCTGTGAAATTACGATTTAAATGTAGAATATGGTTTCTTTTGCTAGAAACAAATATCTGACTTCAGCAACCAATGTTACTGTTTGTATTAAATAAGAGCATATGAATAAATGTTCATACATTTTTATGAATTTTAATATATTATCCCCATAGACTTCCAATAGTGTTAAAGCAACAAGAGCAAAGGAGATATACTTAATACAAAAACAAAAGCTCAGTAAAACCTATTGAACAAAGACTATTTGTCCTCAGCATCTCCCTAGAAGAAGGATTAACACCAAAATATTCCTCTGAGAGTTGAGGAACCACATTGCTAATAATTTACCAGCCAAACCTGCTTTTTGGGCAGGTGAGTACCTGCAAGTATTTTATATGTGGCAATGGGTGCTCACTAATTGACACTTTTCCTCTTCCTCTCTTTTGTCAAAAAGTGGCTTTCTTTTGGTTTAAAGCAGCAGTGCTACTAGTGTTTTGTTATCTCCATGGGATCCTCAGACTCAATATTACAGACAAGTGAATTATTCAAATGTTATGTATATAAAAATGTTACAAGATATAAATTATCTTCTCAGAAAATTTACTTAAGTATGTAAAAGTATTTTTAATACTCAAAGTACTTCAGCAATCTGTGGTGCCAACATATGGTTAAAATCTTTTAGACCTACAGACACAAGGTGGTAGTATCAGCCTTTAGTAATAATTGTTTGGGGTGGCATTGCTCTTAGTTAATAGTCTTTGTTCTCTCTTCTCCCCAAACAAGGACTAGAGAAAATCCTTCTCATTTGATTTAGGTCCTGTTAACTTTCAGTGTATATCTAGAACTACTCATGCATCAATCAAGTAGTAAATTGGTAAATCACAGAAATGTAAATGAAATCAAAGTAAGGACCTTCATCTCTCCCAGCAAGTTAGAGAAATTGTATGTTTTTCTAGTTTATCACATTTCCTTAGATATTCTGAGACTATTGAAGAGAGGGAAAAAAAAAAAAGAAAAAAAATGAGGGTAAGGAAGAGTTTTAGAAAAATAGATAGTCTTAAAGATACTATGCTTACCATGAAATATGAATCCCATATCTCTAGCATTCTGACAAATTATCAAGTCCTGGATAATTTATTAGGAATCTACAGGCATTTTACTCTATAGAAATCTCACAAAGAACAGTGATCCTGACTGCTAGATATTGTTAACCACTCTCTTTTGCTAACCATCCTCTTAAGGTGAAAAAAAAAAAAAATTATGCATGCACTACTCATAGCAGCATTAAGGGGAAAAAAAAAAGTTTTGAATCTGCCATTTAGCATTTGTCCTTTTTTTCAGGAAGAAAATTAGCATGCTTTTAAAATAATTCTCCAATACTTTATGCCTTTATGCTCTATTTCTGAAAAAGATTTTAGGTCAAGGCATAGGCTCAACATTTAACTTGTTGCTCTGGGAGACTGTCTGTAGTATGGTATACATCATCATATTAATACAGTCACACCAAATTGTGGCAGCTCACCCCAAAGATCACTTAATAATCTTGTACTACCTCTAAGAAACTCCAGAACTACAGAATACAGATATTTTTTTCACCAGTTTGTTGTGGCGGCTGTTCTTTCTTCTCCAGTCATCACCTCATGATATTACAGAAAGTTCAGTTCATTCCTTTTCAGCTGCAACCTGTAGAAGAGGAAATGATCACATCTGTGTTAAAATAGTAGGATGGTGAAATGGTCAGCTGGAGCAGGTTACTTAAGGCTGTGTCAAGTTAGGTTTTGGATATCTCTAAGGATGAAGATTCCACAATTTCTATGGGCAGAACCTGTTCCAGTGTTCGACCACATTCTCAGGAAAAAGTGGTTCTTCCTTATTTTTGAGTGATATTTCCTGTGTTTCAGTTTGTGCCCATTGCTTCTTATCCTGCCATTGGGCACCACTGAGAGGAGTTTTACTCCCTATTCTTTACTCCCACCATCAGCTATTTATACACATGGGTAAGATTCCAGAAAGCCCTCTCTGGTCCTGGCTGAAAGGTTCCAGCTCTCCTAGCCTCTCTTAATCAGGCAGATGTTCCAAGCCCTTAATCTTCTTTGTGACACTTCCCTGGACTTGCTGCAGTGCACATCCCTGTCTGTCTTTTACTCAGGAGCCCAGCACTGGACCCAGCATCCAGATGTGTTTTCCAGGACTAAGCAGAAGAGAAGGATCACCTCCCTTGACCTCCTGGCAGGGTTCTACTTAATGCAGCCCAAGATGCTGCTGGCGTTTTGCCACATGGGCCCATTGCTGGCTCATGGTCAACTTGCTGGGACCTGCCCAACTCCTTTTCTGCAAACCTGCTTTCCAGCGAGTCAACCTCCAGCCTGTACTGATGCCTTGGGGTTACTGCTCCCCAGATGCAAGACTTTGTGTTTTGAAATTCTTTATGTTCTTGTCTGTCTATTTCTCTAGCCTGTCAATGACACTCTGAAGGTCAGCACAACCATCTGGTTTATCAAACACTCCTTGTTTATCCATGTAGTGCTCTTGTTCTTTTTGCTTGATTTCCTGGGATGGATCATTCTTGTGCTTAGAGCAGGTGATCTTTGAAAATCAACCAGATCTTCTCGTTCCCTCTTTTCCCCAGGGCCAAATGCCATGGGGTTCTTCCAAGCAGGTCCCTGAGCAGGCCTGCTCTCCTGAAGTCCAGGTCTGAAATATTACTTTTTTGCATCATTTGCTCCTATGAGGATGCTGTATTACGTCATCACTGCAGCCAAGGCTGCTCCCAACCTTCTCATCCTCAGCCAGTTCTTCCTTGTTGATAAGAATCGCATCCAACCAAGCCTTTGCTCTTGTTGGCTCCCTGATCACTTGTGCTAGGAAGTTGTTGTCAATGCACTCCAGAAACCTTCTTCTCACTTTTTTTTGCAGTTCCATCTCTTTTAGATGCCTACATATCTAGCCCATCTGTGCTGTACTATTGTGCAGCACTCCTGATAATGAATCTCACACAAGGAAAAAATATTTGTTTTTCTTTGGACAGTATTTGTTTTTCACACTTGAAATACCAGGACTGCAAAATACAACTTGAGAGTAAATGCTGTGTATGGAAATCAATCTTTGGTTATAGAGAAGGTCTTTTAGGCTAGGCTTATCTTTCATTATTGAACTTACGCTTTCAGCAATCTGACTTTATATGAAGACACATAGTCTAATAAATACAATACAAAATAAAGGTTATCTTGTCTGTATTTCAATTATTTATCCATATACTGATGATACAGATAATGCTTAGCCTGCCACTCACTGTGTGTATATGTGTAACATATAATACTATGGTCTAATTACTTTACTGGCATGAGTTTAGAATTCCTTCATTACTCATATGACAAGGCTACAAATAAGAAGTGCCAGGATCTCCCGAATGAATGCCAATAAAAACCTGTTATGAGTCTCAAGGATGGATTATCTGTGACAGCATGATTGAGCAACAGCCAGAGAATAGCTGAATAAGAATAGCTCTTGGAAAATCAGCCCATCAGTTCGATGACTGAATTTTAATTAGTAAGCCTGTGTGTTTTCTCTAGGACTTTGAACTATGTATAACTTGTATGACCTGATTCAATTAGATGAAAGTTACACAGAATTCTTATTTATCTCTAGGTTAACTTTAGCTTGAATAGACATGAATTATGAGTATTAGGATGGTAAATATCAAATCTAGGCTCTCCATTGATATAGAGTCTGAAGAAGGAATTTGATTTGGGCATTATAGTATTTCAGTAGTTTTTGTGAAAATTTATTTCTTAAGCAGGGAAAATTCTGCTATCAGAGTTTTTCTTGCATTCCCACCACGTGGGCCAAAACTAGATTTTAAGATGCTTTTAAAATAAAATTAATTCCTGCTAAGTGTGAAACACAACTAGAACTAGAAAGTCCAGAAAGCTGTGCAGATGTGGAGATTTAGGTCTGAATCCAAGCTTCTTGAAATCCAGATCCAAGCCTTTCAATTTGAACAATTTCTGAGCAAATCAAAGCAACAACAGCTTTACGTTGCAGCTCTAATAATGTGAGATGAAAGAAATGCTAAGATTATAGACAAGCATTATTTCTTTCCATTCAGACTTAAATGGATCAATACTTCTTTCTTAAATTACATTTTCACTATAAGACGGAGACTGCCACTTTTCATCAGCTGCATTAATACTAAGTGCTCCCAAATTTCAGAATGAAATAATTGTGTTAAAACTAATGTGTGATCGAAAATACTTACAGTTATATCGATTTACACTGTAGCTCTGAGAATGGAATTTGCAAGTTTGGCAGGTTCGTAAAATAGAACCTTTTAATAAATCTAGAAGTATTAGTTATTCTATAGAGCCAAACATTTAACTATTCCATACTGCATTTAGTTATTAGAGAAACACAAGCACTAGCAATTTAAAAATGCTACAAATTCATAAAGAATATTTCTTCTTTTGCAGTTTATATCCTATATATTCCTAGGGTAAAATTAGAAACAGTTAAGTGATTTACTTTACATCTGGATGTAGCAACTATATTGAATGTAAGAAGAAAAATTAAATCATGAATCCTGGAATATATGTGCCACTCTGAGTAGACAGGATGTGGGCGTAGAAGAGTGGGACCATGTCTGGGTTTTACACTTTCCAGCACCAGCCATTAAATTCCCATGTAAGAGAAACACTTTTGAAATGCAAAATTTGACCCAAAGCACTTTTTTTTCCTTCAACTTCCCTCCTCTTCTGCTTTTCTTATAACATGATCTTAAAAGGCTTAAGGTCTAGGGTTTCAGGTTCTTTTCAGTTGTGCTTTTGTTTTATTTTCCATTAAAATGTACTGTGAATCTCATAGTAGAGTTGCTCCACTTCTGTTTCGTGATTCGGCTATCCCACACTGTAAGAGGTAGTATAAATGTAAGATCAAGACTTTCCAGCACCAACATTTCAGCTGATTAAGGAGATAATAAGTCTCCAGTCTCAGATTTATGTAAATCTGAGAGACACCTCTTGTATCATTACATTATATAAATTTATTATGATCCCCCCATAAAAGTAATTGTGCAGCATAGTTCTTATTTCTCATGTTATTTATTCTTCGACTTTACATACAATCATAGCTTTACATACAACATCTTTTGTGCTGTCCTCAAAGGAAGATTTGCTCCTGGAAGCTTCTCTTCTTATGATAATCCCAGGGGCCTGGTCTGATGGTTTCAAACTCAATAGAGAGAAAGAGTTCTAAGATTAAAATTCAGAGATCAGAGAAGTAAATATCTGATTGTAAAAGTAATTGCATAGCTGTTCAGTGTCACTGCTATGGTTTTAAGAACAAAAAAGCAGTATTTCTTTCTTCAGAATAAATAATTCCAAATAGCATATCATACCATTTTTAAAAGGGAATAGTCAAAGTATTGATATCTTTGCTATTTGCTATAGCTTCAGCTCTTGATTTTCCAGCTCATATTTCATAAGCGAGGAAAGCAGTAGAATATTTTTTTAGTTCCTGAACTACATTCACAATGGACAGATTATTTCTCTTTCATAGTTAAGGCAAGAAAGGATCCTAACCTTAGATAATTAAAGGTTAGATCTTTTAAAGAGACAAAATCATGATTATTTGCAACCTGTCCAAAACTTTAAGTTTCTTCCCTACTGATAGTGTTAAGTAGTGGAAATATGGCAGGAGGTTATCTTGTCTTATGGTTTTATTTGGAGATAAAATTTGTATTCCTTCTTTACTAAAATTGCAGTTAGATGGAAATTTAAATGGAGGAATAGTTCTGCATTTGTCTTGCATTTTTCTCCCTATTTAAAATAGTTCTAATAGTTGTAATAAATACTGAGCAACTTAAATGATATTAAATGTACAAACAATGACACACCGATTTTTCTTAGGAACAGACAAGCAGTTTTAAACAAATGCCAGACATACTCCTGATTGATTGCCAATAATGCCAAACCATAGAAGAGTACATCCCTTGAATGGGTAAGAAAGAACAGGAAATTAACAGCATTTTCCCTCATTTGCTGTCTTATAGCATTGGACCAATGCAAAGATATTGGAAATTCACAGCAAAACATATTGTTCTAGATGGCTTTTCCATTTGATATTTTCTATCTGTCTCCATTGTTTTACACCAAAGGAAAAAATCAGATCCTCTGCACGTGGACAGAGATTCTGTGCAAACCATTTTAACTGCTTGGTACCGTTCAGCCCAACATGTATGAACAAGTGGTAAATATGATCCATTATACTTATGTAGAATGCGATTAATTTACACACAGTCCAGTATTATACAATTTAACAACCTAGTTTTGGTATTTAAAGAAATCCTATCTGGAAATAGAAGAGTAATGTCTATTATGCTATCATGTAGTACATGCAGTATTAGACAGAACGATAAACGTGCAGACTTTGGAAGAGATCAGAACAGAACGAATACATGGCATGAACAGAGTATTGCAAAAAACTATGCTGACAAAGGAAAACTTGAATGGAGGGCTCCATGATACACATGTGATCATCTAAGCCTAATACCCATGTATCTTTTATAATAATGGAATCTAGAAACCATATCTGGAACTCTTATATGTATTTGTTTCCCTACAGAGGCAGTCTAAATGTTACTCCTCTATCAAACAATTGGCAGAATACTAGTCTTCATTGCATGTTACTTTTTATCCAAACGAGGAATCCTGTGTTCTAAAAAAATCAACAACCCTGTCGGCCCTGCTTAACCTCCATTAGAGATTTCAGCAATTTGGCTGTCTGTCTTCTCTGAAGCCTAAAAGCTGTTACTTGGTTGTCATAAACTGGAATGGCTGATGGTCATAGTTATTGCAGTGGAAAAAGGCTGGAGCTGAGAGGTAAGAAGAATTAAAAAAACCTTGCTGCTTGTTTTGTGTGTGCTGTATTTAACACTATACTGCAGAAGAAGTCTAAGGTTTTCCATATGGAGTTGTCATTCTGTCAATTTTCACACGTATCCCCTCAAAGCATTTAAGAAAGGAAGGCAATTGCAGTTCTTCAAAATGTCAGGTATGTTACTATTAAAAATATGCAATTATAATTCCCCTCTATTTTATAGAAGAAAGTGTTTAAAATATCTACTATTTTTTAAAGGAAAGTAATATAATAAAAACCACATAATAACTTGCTGAAAAGTGCTACAAAAATAAAGAATTTAAGTGATTTCAGTGAACTCAAGTGAACTGGTCCTAATTACATGTTTTCAGTTTGAATTTCAAATGTGGAAAACCGCAGGAAATCAGGAGTATATTTTGGAATGTATTAGGTATGTTAGAGAACAGAGAGAATAAAAATCTCTCTGAGGTAAATGTAAGATACTAAAATATTAACCAGAGTGAGAAGTACAAAACTGTCAGGCAAAGAAACTCTCCCCTCTCCCCACCATTCCCCTTGAGGTCTGTTTTGAAAAGCATTATACCAGAAATTATATGCTTAAAAGAAATAAGTCTAAACATTTTAAATTTGGTTTACTCTCATTCTAAGATAAAGGGACAAGGAAGGCAAAAGAAAATTTTACCTGAATGCCTGATTTTAGGAATGTAATAACAAAACTTGCTAAAAATTGCATTGAAACATGATGGGAAAATGCTCAGCCCTCCTCTTGATACCCAAAGAAGGATTTTCTTGTTTCATTTTCCCCTTTTAAAGGGAAAACTGTTTTACTCCTAGCTGCTGTGCCCTTCAAAGGATTTAATGTGCTGCCTTCATCTCTCCGTCCAGGAGAGAAAGGGGACATTGCACTCATTTATTCACTAGGTGGAATGCCCCAGCCCTCACCTTCTTAATGGCAAATGAGAGGCAAAGCTCTACCCTGCCGTCTAGAGCAGTCTTTTTCCATTTAAGCCAAGTACTCTGGTCTAATTATTTTCCCGTCCGACTAGAATCAAGAACAAAGAGAAGAGTTGAGACAACAATCATGCCTCCTGTGTGCACTCTTGCTTTGTCTTTTAATGGCATATGCACACATGCATACAGTTTTCTTGCAGCAACCTGGAAAAACGTGGAGCTCTGAAACTCTAAATTGAATGCTGTTCTTTCCAGTCTGTTGTCCATACTACACACCAACACGAAGTGAGGTAGATCAACGTGTCTGATTCTAGGGCCATGTCAGTACATATCTGCAGAACAGAAGTATTCGCCAGATGCCCCACAATCTCTAACTTTCGAAACAGGTTATGGCACTAGATGCTAAATGATAAATCAGGACTGTCAGTGGTCAGAACTGTTTTGAAACGACAATTTTTCAGGAATTGCTTAGTTTTCACATGCCCAGATCTTTCTAATACTGGGAAAAGAGACAGAGGAAAGAAAGGCTTAAGCCTACTTTGACACTATTCTAGTCTCATGTAACTACTGAAAAATGTCAATATTCTAATACGGAATTAAAGCAATTTTGGTACCTCTAAACTCCATTATCCAGATATAGTTCTTATCCAGTCCCTTCAGGAACAGATAGAAGGAAAAAGAGTAATATCAGGTTTTGTTTTTAAAGAATATCTTATTCTGAAACAAGTAAATGAATTCTCATAGCCATTTCAGGTTTAGGAACCAGGGAGAGTTATAGTCTAAGTAAAATCTATATTAACAGCTCAGCAGTAACATCCATGCTCCCATTTCAGATGTGGTTGTTTTCTTTTGCTATTATTTACGTCCTCTGCAGCTACGTTAAAAGTGAATAGTTGATGAGAGCTGTATTAATCACTTTTACTTTGATGTTTCTCACTGAGAAGGTGGAAATAAGAGAACCTTACTGGGAGTTTTAAAGGGAAATATATCCTCTATAGTAAATGGCTATTTTGTTTTTGTTGTTCCCTCTTCCTCAACACATTCAAGATGAGCTCTAAAAAACTTAGTAACGCAAGTACTTACCTTCTAACAAAGAAACACTGAATTTATTGCACTAGTGATCACTTGCTGTTTGCCCTTGATACATCTTTACATAGGATCTCTGTTAGCTTATAAACTGGAAAATACAAATTACTTTTATTTCCCAGAATGTAACATAGCATTTTATTGTCTCAATAAAATGATTTCAATCTTTTTATGATAGGCAACTCTCATGGTTTTTGCTGGGATGGAGTTAACTTTCTTGCTAGCAGCTGGTGTAGTGCTATGTTTTTGGATTTGGGATGAGAAATACTTTTGATAGCACACTGGTGGTTCTAGACTGCTAGGCTGTCAAGGCCTTTTCTGCTCCCCATACTGCCCCCCTAGCAAGCAGGCTGTGGGGCACAAGAAGTTGGGAGGAGACACAGCTGGGACAGCTGACCTCAACTGGCCAAAGGAGTATTCCATGTCGTATGATGTCACGCTCAGTATATAAAAATAGGGGAAGAAGAAGGAAAGGGGCACATTTGGAGTTATGGTGTTTTTCCTCCCAAGAAACTGTTAAGTGTGATGGAGCCCTGCTTTCCTGGAGATGGCTGAACACCTGCCTGACGATGGGAAGCAATGAATGAATTCCTTGTTTTGCTTTGCTTGCATGCTTGGCTTTTGCTTTACTTATTAAACCGTCTTTATCTCAAACCACAAATTTTTCTTCTCACTTCTACTTTTTCCAGTTCTCTCCCCCATCCAAATTGCAGTGGTGAATGAGTGGCTGAGTGGTCCAGTTGCCAGCTGGGGTTAAACCATGACAACATACATCAGGTTATATATATAAAAGTTATTAAGTCACTATTAACTGTTCAAGTGTTTTTATTTCATTTTTTTATTCAAAAAAGTTACTTAATACCAAAATAATGTACAGAAGCTATTCTTCTACTAACATATAGATCTTATGTGCAATTAACTAATTGCTAACTCATAACTGTGCTGAAGACTTCAGAATTTCCTTGCACTGCTAGTTTAAAGGATCTTTTGTGGGGCAAAATGCTGTATAGCATCTTGTCTTTCAACATACTTTTGCTACTAATAGAAAAATTTTTATTTTGATATAGCTTTTTTTTTTCTTGGTGGGTCTCAAGAATTCCAATTACGAGACATTATATTAAGATACAGAATTCCAATTCCACATACAGTGTTAATCCAAATTAATAAAATGCAGCTGAGTGAAACCACTGGCTAAATATAGGAATCTATATAATTGGAGATACTTTAATAAAGATAATTTTAAAATGCAGCTATGGGAATTTGGAAATGAAATGAATGTACCTCAAGCACAGTAAATAAGTGGAAAACTTCTGGAAGTTTATGCATCAAAGCTTGTCATGACTTCAGGTTTTTTTTCAGAGACATTTAACTGCCTCATCTGTTAACAAAAATATTACTAGTAAATTTTGTCTTTTGGACTTCATATGACATTGTAGCAATGTAAGTTTTGCATACAGCCTCATGTTAAAAAAACCAACCAACCAACCAAACCAAAAAACAAGCTTCAGCCTGTACTAATATATGCCAGTTTATTCATTTGTTTTCTTTGTGTTAGTTTGCATTTACTCCCCATTCAGAGATGCTGTGCTGGTGCTCCATTGCAAACCAGAGGTGATCGTTATGCACAGAATCACTCTTCACACTCAGAGGAATTAATTCTCTCCTTCAGTAACAAACTGAAACAGTGACAAAATAGGAAACACCAAACGGCAAAGCATGAACCTGTGACTGTCCACACTCATAGCAGAGGTGCTGAGTTCATTCAAAACATGGAAGAACGAGCCAGAAGAATAGCATTGATTTCAGTGGAGGTAGAAATGAGCTTCTTCTGTGAGGATGTTGTCTTGGATGATTTGAAGGGAAGAAAATTGTTGTCCCAGCTGACTGCTGCTCCCTACGATCATAGAGCTGAAATGCATTTACTTTATTCACTGGACACTCTATTTAAGTTATTGGCACATTCAGAGAATGCTTGATGAAAGTATTAGTAAACATAAAAAATGATAAAATATACATTATAAGTAACAAAGACAAATGAGTACATGGGAGTATAAAGATTATAAAACAAGAGTGTGCTGTCAGCTAATGTAAAATATGCTGGTAACTGGTTTAACTGATGTAAGTTTCAACTTTAACTACAGTACCTGTTAGAAGATAGCTAAAGACAAAATTCAAAATGACAGCACTAAACAAACTTTTTTTTGATTTACGAAGTTTCTTGAATACAGCAAAAACATAATGCAAGGTCTACATCTAGATTAGTTTTCGGGTAATAAGATTCCATCACTACTACTTAAATTAATGAAATTATATTGAGTTTTCTTTTTATTCTCCTAGTCATAAGAAAATACTTTTCAGATTTTGGGGATGTGTTTGATAGTATTTTGAGTTACAATATGATTTACATCACCAACACTTACAATCAGAGTGAAATCATTGATTGCTTTTCATTGTTTCTGGGAAAAATTCCATAAACTGATATTATGATATTATTTTCTAGTTCTTGTGACACTGAATGAGCAGCATAGATGCATCTCTTTACAGATGATTATTTACCAGTTGCAAAACGATGCTTGCTATCCCTGATCCTAAGTCAATCATGTTATACACCAGTTTCTTGAAAAACACAATTGTTCTTATAGCTACAGATCTAAGCACCAGATATAAGCAGCTTATGGTAAATAGGGAATTAAGAATGTCAAGTTAATAGAAAATGTATAAATGCTAATTTTAACAGCTGTAATTTGGTTAGGAGAGAATGGTGATGATCACTACCTTGCATTAAAAATGTTATTACTATTGCTAGTAATTATTTATTTATTAATCAAGAAGCCAACACAGCTTCATATTTGGTATAACTAAGGGACAGATTCAATGAACTCAGGCTGAAATGCTGACTGAAATGGTGAATGAAGAATGTAAAAATTCAAATTTTCTTAGACTCTTGACTTCTTATCACAGACGTTCCTTACTGGGCACACAGGGCCTGCAGGAATGTACATCTGGCAAGAAGGTTGAAACTTATAGCCAGGGAAAGAGTTTAACTTCAGACATCAGCTTACAACCTACTGATCTTGTTAAGAGTAATACAGATGTTATTTATTATAAAAAAAATACAAGAAACCAACATACTTTTCTATATCTGACAGTTAGATATGAAAGAATTTGGTGGATGCCTATTCCACCTGTGTTTCACAGTTAGTACCAGTTACAATGCAACTTGTAAAACAGGAAAATGCATGACATGACTCATCTATAGAAATTTCACTTGGTATCTGAGATCAATGGTGTTCTAAATGATCTAGAACCATAGATAACATCTTTTTAATTAAAAATGCTAGCAGAGTAATTACTTTTTAAGCATATGGCCACAGATAAGAAAATTGGATGACACTTAAATTGGGTTTGTAAGAAAATGAATTTTCATTAAAGAGTAGCTATTAGCCATTTCAGCTGCAATGTGGGAGATCAAGGCTAGGGATCTTTGCTCCTCAGGTTGGGAAATCTGTTTTATGAGAGGTGATATATTTGGGTTTTAAGGCAAATGGGGTCTCAGTGATTTTTCTTGTCTCAGTTTCAGTTTAATTAGTGTCATCACACAGAGTAGCATTTGTTCCTTTTTTGGAGTAACAGGCAAATGGCCCCTTCAAAAATGACAGGAAAATGCCATGGCTCTGTAATTGAAGCAAGTGGACAACAAGATTGGAGGTGAAGGGACTGTTTAATTTTGGTTTTGTATTTATTTTTTTTTAAATGCAATATTAATCCAGTTAAAGTTTCAATATATTGAAGAAGTATAAAATGAGCAAGAAGGCAGAGACAGGCAACTCTTCCTGATATCTCACTACAACCTTTCTGATTCAAGACTTTTTTTTTTCAAGTGACAGCTGGCCTATTAATATCTGTAACAATTACTTTGATTAATGTTTACTCTATTCAAAAATAAATTATTCAATTTATTTTATTCATTCCTTGCTCAGCTTATGTCTAAATTTTGAAACCAAGTGTGTAAATTCTTATGAGGGCACCAGGATGAAAATGGGATGTTACTTTTCAAAAAATAGCAACTTCTATTAATATCTGCTTTCAGGAATTCCTTTTTAATATATAATCTGATAATAGCAAGTGAGTATGAGCTGAAAGCGTTTACTGTCTGCCCAAAGTGTTTTTTCTTGATAGCTTTTTAAATGAGTTATTTACAAGTCTGAATAATTCTGAAAAATGTTTTTCAACATAATTTCTGGGCTCACTTTAGTTCATAACTACATGTTGTAAGATAAGTCCTATCTTGTATCCTTTGGCAATGAAAAATAATGCTGTCACTGTCCATTCTCAAAAAAAGTAAAATAGAACAAAACTGAACTAAACTAAACAAAACAAAACAATGGACCAGCTTTTAAAAAGTAGCAAAATATCCAAGTTCTATATATGGATGAAGGATACTTTCCCAAAAGATGATTTTTGGACATTATTGAGCCTCTGACATGCCCATTTCATCGGATTTTGATTTACTGGAAAACATCCCCAAGTGCAAGATTATGCAAAGCTTGTATGACAGCTGAACATCCCAGTTGGAAGACAAAGTTCTGTTTTAAAATGACAGATGTTGTGACAACTGAATCTATACCGTTGCTGTAAATACAGACCAAAAGATACTCCTAAAGTGCTGGCAGATTTGGCTTGTGTTGTGAATGTGACTGAGGGGAGAATAACCATTCTATTGGCAAATTTAAATGCCTGTATGTGCTTCCATATCTTCTTACTACTACATAGAAAAAAAAAAAAACAAAACAAAGCAAAAAAACCAACCAACCAAAATCTTATTGCATATGCTTAAATGCATATTGCTTCTTAGAGTCATTAAAAACAAGCCAAAGGAATCTGTGAATATTACATGACTTTTGTTTTTCTTTTTTTTAAGCTCTTTTCCGTATTGTAACTTGTGGCAATTACCATAAGTACTATAAGCTTCTTGTAAACTTCTTCTCTCCTTTTTAGCTTCTTACATTTGGCTCAAATTTGCTTCACAAATTTGCCTGGGCCTTCTGCAAAGCTTCTTCTTATCCAGCTGACACCCAGCCTGTATGATTGCATGGGGTTATTACATTACGGATGCAAGATTTAACATTGCCTTACTTCATTGAACTTCATGGGGTTCCTGTTAACCTTTTTCTTCAGCCTGTCAAGGTCCAAAGTGTCACAGCCCTGCTCTTATACCCCCTAGTTTGGTACTGTCAGCTAAAGAACGTGCACTGGACATCTCTAGCAACTGGTTTCCAGTTGGATTTTTTTACTGCTGATTGCAACTCTTTGAGGTTGGTAGTCCAAGTAAATTCACATATTGTCCAACAACCCAGTTCATATCCATCCATTTGGATTATAATGGTACTGTAGGAGCCAGCGCTAAGGTCTTGCTTCTGTAAACAATGTTCACTGTTCTCTGTCTTCCTATACCAAGTCATTCATTTGATCATAGAAAACCATCAGACTGGTGAGGCATGCTTTGCATCTTAGACTGGATGCTTTGTCTTTCTTTCGTGTAAGGACTTGCAATTTCTTTTACCTAGTTGGTATGACTGTAGTGAGTGACTACAGATAAATGGCCAAACATGTTCTGAGACTTCTCACCAGAGGATCCTCCTTACATGTTTCTCTATGGCAAAGAGGGTATCCTTTGCAACACACATGAGAGCTTATCACAGGTTACTGGGGTAAAGTAAAATCGCTCCAAACTCAGCTTCTGTGCTTTGTGAAAAATCTCAACTAAGTGTACACGGATTTAAAACAAGTTTAAAAACATGGTCATCATGCGTCATAGAACATGACATGAATGTTCAGAGCCACTACTGTAATTGCTCCACATGGCTCAAGCACCCTCCCTTCCAAATCGGCAAATTCAAAAGGAACACAGCATTGCAGTAAATACAGTTTTAATCACTTAAGATAAAACTGATGACAGGCCTAGCAACTTACAAAAAAAGCATACGATGAGCACGCCTTTTTGCCTATACAAAACAGCAAATCATGACAACTGGATGGTATTACCTTTCCCTTTGGGGAAGATTTCACTTCTCTTTTGAGTGAATTATTCACTCGTATTTCACAGAATACCAGCTCAGCACTCTTCTGTGCAATCATGTTGTGTAATGACTTTCACTTAAATGGAACAAATAATAGATGGTCTAATCCCTACGTATTGGTTTTTTTGGTAGCATTGCCCTCATTTTATGTATTTTTATCACAGATAGAAGAATGCAACTGTTGTAGAAAGTTCTGTTCAAGGATCCCTTTCTTCTTATACTTCTCCACCTCCATGTTCACCCCCTTTCTTTTTTTCTCCTTTTTAGTTGCAAATGTAAGATATTCTACCACTTGGACAGCTGAGTCTCATGTTATACCATGAAATTATCTTTGAATGCTATTGAGCATCCCAAAATAACTGTTTTTCAACTGAATTAGTGAACAGTGTAGATTACTTGTAGAAAAGAAAAGACAAGACAGTTTTAGTATGTAGGTGTGGATCGCTTTGTTTGCTTTGGAGGGAGGAATTATAATATCTGTGTTAAACTCGTTGTTCTAGCAGTGTTCTCTCTTTTTTAATCTCCCTTCTGCAGAAAGAACCATCTGTGTTAATCTTTCTTAGCTGAAAGTACATCTATGTCATAAAAGTATGTATTTTAAATCACATCATTATAGAAAATGCTGTAAGGCATTACTATGTCACAAACAGTACTGTTGAAAAATGTGAAACTTTGGAAGGAACATTATTGAGTAAGCAATATTTTTTTTCTAATTTTTATACTTTGATTTAAATTTAACACAGTAAATGAGTTTTGATACTGGCTGTTACATGTGCTTATAATATTCTTGAGTATAAAATAGTGTCAGAGATTAGAGCATAAAACAGTTTTAAAAATTAATACACAAAGATTTACCATTTCATTTCCATATCAAGTGCAGTAAGCGTTATATACAGAATATTTTGCACAAAAGACAAAATCTAAAGTATGATGTTGCCTTTTTTTAAATGAGTTCTGTAGCTCAAGTGTGAAGCTAGATAGATCTGCTACTGGTTTTGGAAATCTATTCAGAACTATTATTTTGCTGACAGCTGTGAATTTGGCTTTATTATTTGAAGTACAGTTTTCTAAGCCTGGAATAGACAAGGACATAGGTATTTACACATGCTGGAAATCGACTTTTTATTTTTTTGCTAAAGTATTTCAGTGTAATTACAAGTATAGAAAGATTTTAATAATAATACTCCAAAAAAGATATAACCTACGTTGTAGCCAAAATATGTCTGGATATCAAAGAGCAATTAATATCAAGTATTAGTGATTAAAGGCTTTCTAAGGCCTAAAACAAGGCTTTCTAAGCAGCACTTGTAGATGATTTATTGTCTAGAAGCTAAATAAGCTTTCTAAACCATGATTCCTAAAGTCCTCTTGCTGAATGAAACCATTAAGTCGAAGTTCAAATTACCTTTGTCCAAGAAGGGTGTCAAACCTGTTGGGTGTTTGTAATAGCATTAAACTTCCAAGATGGAGCGTCAGTCAGGCAGAGGGTAGGCACAAGATCTCGAGCATTTCTTTGCATGGTATGTTTCTACTGGTTTTTGTTGTTTTCTTTCTAGATAAAAAATCAAGAGAATTTTCAGTAGGAGCTATATTGTCTGTAGTATGTTTCTTTTCAATGGAAACTACAAATCAAAACATTTAAGAACTTAATCTTTTTGTAAACTGAAATTATTTTCAGGGACTAGGTAATTAATTGATAAAGTTTCCAAGAATAAAGATAATCTCTCGTAATCTTCTCCTTCTTCCAAAAAGTGACATGCTTTGTTCTCTGTAAAGGCCTGGTGTCTTATCAATGATGCTTACTCCTACAGAAAAGGTGGATTTTTTTGCCTAGAAAAATAATTTTGTGTATGTTTCAGTGACTAGTGATGCTGTACTAGTTTTGGTATAGGACCCTATCCAGAGGTACGCTCAGAGATGGAACCTCTCAGAGAGGTCTTTGGTAACAAGATTTTAAGGCAGAGGCAAGAAGTCAGATCCTATCCACCAGTTATCTTTCAAGTTTATCTCAAACCTCAGGAGTTAAATGGAGTAATTCTAGAATTATTGAGTGAGGGGGGAAAATTGCACTTTTTTATGTGACAAAAGGTACTCTGGATAGAGTTCCCTCTCTTCCCTTAGAAGCTGGTAGTAAATTTTTGTGGGAGAAGACATGACTTTCCCCTCTGTTACTGTGCCAAGTTTTTTCCTCAGTAAATTGGCATAATTTTGACCTCATGTCTTCTCTAATTTACTGCAGGGTATGTTTCTTTGTTCTGTAGAAAGAGGGAACCCCTTAACTTTGAAATTCACTTCAGGTTTATTGACTTCCATCAATTTATTTTAATATTTAGCAGCTGTCTTTTTGGTCAATGATATACATATACATTCCTGGATTTTTTAAAAAAGAAATCTAACTGACCATTACATTAATAAGATTTTAAATTGTGCTTTTTGAATATTTTACAAAACTATCAAAATAATTCTTTCCATTCTCCTCTTTAGCATTTTCTGTCTTTCAAACAGTAACTACAATCAACTAAACTTGTTACAAATTCTCTCTTGAAAAGTTTCATACAATTTATTTTGTGATTTTTATCAAAAAATTAGAGCAAGGCAGCACTTGGAATTTCTCTAATGTGCAATCACATTCACTGCCCAGAGCAACCATTTTGTAGTTCTTTACACTAGGGAAAATATCTAATCATTAGTTTCTTTAGCTAATTCAGAGACATTTAGCATTTCCTAAAATATAATTATTAAGTAGGTTAAGATTTATCTCATTAAAATATCCAGTTTCTTTCATATGCTATACTTTATTTTTAAAAGTAGGATACTTGCTTTAATTTTTTTTTTCCAGCCACTGTCACTTCATTCCTTTTATTAATTATTATTTGGCCAGTGATTTTTGTGATTTATTGAGTTTTGAGTCAGAGGTTATAGCTGAATATAATGCCCTTGGTCTTAAATTTCATGTTTTAATATTCAGGTGTATGACTTATTTTTTTAATAAGATATAAGCCTTGGTAGATATGCTCCCTGCTCCATGTTCCCGCAGACACTTTCCTCAAGTGTCACCATAAGTAAGTGTAGGGTTTAACAGTTCTAAAAAAACCCAGTGCGGAAAGCTGTCAACTCCAGCGACTTTATCAGTAGACAGAAGCATAAGAGTAGCTATGTGGTCTGTTGCCTTTACAACATTTTCTTGCATTGCAGAAAGTTGTGGGAAGTTGACAGGTTGAGAGAGTTGGGGTTGTTCAGCCTGGAGAAGAGAAGGCTCCAGGGAGACCTTATAGCAGCCTTCCAGTGTGAGAAAGGGGCCCACAAGAAAGCTGGAGAGGGACTTTTTACAAGGACATGTAGTGACAGGATGAGGGGGAAATGGCTTCAAACTGGAAGCGGGTAGGTTCAGAATAGATATTAGGAAGAAATTTTTCATTCAGAGGGTGGTGAGGCACTGGAACAGGTTGCCAGGAGAAGTTGTGGAGACCCCATTTCTGGAAGTGTTCAAGGCCATGCTGGATGGGGCTTTGAGCAATCTGGTCTAATGGGAGGTGTCCTTGCCCATGGCAGGGAGGGTTGGAATTAGGTGATCTTTAACGTCCTTTCCAACCTAAACCATTATACGATTCTATGATTCTATGAAGTTACTAGTTCAGCGATTTAAGTTTTGTAAGTAGGTAGGTAGATCAGATTGAATACGCCTTTATGTTTTGTGGTTTTTTTTATTTTCATTCTTTTTTCTTCTTTTTTAAGTAGTATTTTGCTTTTCTAGGATTTTCCTTGATCTTTCTTTTTATCCTCAGTGTAGCATTTCTGTCTGGTCTTAAAAATGTCAAAAACTATTATATATAATAGCAGGGTTTTGGAGGTCTTTGTTGGTTCATGTAAGTATTTTTACTACAATTTTATTGAGATCATTAATACTTCCCGTTTCCAGGAGTTTTGTTTCTTTGTTAGTCATCACACAAATTAACCTCTTCTATTGCTGACAGAATGTGGCTTAATGAGCCTTGCCTGTGCTCTATGGACTTGCAGTTTTTCTTTTTTTGACTTTTCACTGTGTGCCACAGTGCAGTTGGACAATGTAAATCACTGGCAATAGTCAGCCTTCTGGCTTTGTTTTGTGTCTTGCAGGCACACTGCTTAAGATTTTCAGTGGTTATGTGAATGTCTAAAAAGTCAGTTTTATCGTGTTACCTATCACACCCATTAAATATACTTATTCTTACCTTTTGGCTTCATCTGACTACTGAGTTTGTCACTTTTACTAAAATCATAGAATCACAAAATCATCAAATATTTTTGGTTGGAAAGGAGCTTTAAAGGTCATCTAGTCCAACCCCCCTGCAATGAGCATGGACATCTTCAACTAGATCAGGTTGCTCAGAGCCCCATCTAACCTGACCTTGGATATGTCCAGGGATGGTGCATCTACCACCTCTCTGGGCAACATGTTCCAGTGTTTCACCACCCTCAGTGTAAAAAATTTCTTCCTTAGACTAAATATTCCCTCTTTTATTTTAAAGCCATTACCCCTTGTCCTATCACAACAGTCCCTGTTAAAAAGTCTGTCCCCATCTTTTTTATAATCTTGAAGGCTACGATAAGGTCTCTCTGGAGCCTTCTCTTCTCCAGGCTGAACAACCCCAACTCTCTCAGCCTTTCCTCATAGGAAAGATGTTCCATCCCTCTAATTATTTTTGTGGCCCTCCTCTGCATCCCCTCCAACAAATCCATGTCTTTCCTGTGCTGAGGGCTCCAGAGCTGGACACAGTACTCCAAGTGGGGTCTCAATAGAGTGGAGTAGAGGGGCAGAATGACCTCCCTCGACCTGCTGGCCAGGCTTCTTTTGATGCAGCCCAGGATACGGTTGGACTTCTGGGCTGCAAGTGCACATTGTCGGCTCATGTCCAGCTTTTCACCCACTAGTACTCCCAAGTCTGTTCTGGATCCCTTCATTCCCCAGCCTGTATTGATACCAGGGGTTGCCCCGACTCAGGTGCAGGACCCTGCACTTGGCCTTGTTGAACCTCATGAGGTTCACATGGGCCCACTTCTTGAGCCTGTCCAGGTCCCTCTGGATGGCATTCCATTCCTCAGGCATGTCAGCCACACCACTCAGCTTGGTGTCATCTGCAAACTTGCTAAGGGTGCATTCGATCCCACTGTCTATGTTATTGATGAAGATATTAAATAGAACTGGTCTCAATACAGACCCTGGACGGACACCAGTTCTCACTGATCTCCATCTGGATGTCAAGCCATTGAGCATGACCCTCTGGATGCAACCAGCCAACCAATTCCTCATCCACCGAACAGTCCACCCATCAAATCCGTATCTCTCCAATTTAGAGAGAAGGATGAGGTGGGAGACTGTGTCAAAGGCCTTACAGAAGTCCAGATAGACAACATCCATAGCTCTTCCCTTGTCCACTGATGTAGCCACTCCATCATAGAAGGCCACTAGGTTGATCAGGCAAGACTTGCCCTTGGTGAAGCCATGCTGGCTGTCTAGAATCACCTCCCTGTCCTCCATGTGCCTTAGCATAGCTTCTAGGAGGATCTGTTCCATAGTCTTCCCAGGCATGGAGGTGAGGCTGACAGGTCGATAGTTCCCAGGGTCCTTCCTTCTACCCTTTTTAAAAATGGATGCAACGTTTCCCTTTTTCCAGTCACTGGGGACTTCACCTGACTGCCATGACTTTTCAAATATCATGGAAAGTGGCTTGGCAACTAAATCAGCCAATTTCCTCAGGACTCTGGGATGCATCTTGTTAGGTCCCACAAACTTCTGTATGTCCAGGTTCCTCAGGTGGTCATGAACCTGATCTTCTCTTACAGTGGGAAGAACTTTTCTCCCCTAGTCCCTGCCTTGTGGTCCATCCACTTGAGAGGTGTGGGAAGAGGTTGCCAGTGATGACTGAGGCAAAAAATTGTTGAGTACCTCAGCCTTCTCCTCGTCTGTTGTTACCAGTTTTCCAGTCTCGCTCATCAAGGGATGTACATTTTCTTTGACCTTCCTTTTCTGGCTGACCTATCCCCATGATTTCCCCCCCTAGAAAGGGTAGGGTAAAGAGGGGAAAAAAAGGAGGGGAAAGGGAAAAAAAAGCCACTCATGGGCTGAGATAAAGACAGTTTAATAGAAACAATAACAGAAAAGGGAAAAATAACAATAATTATAATGACACTGGTCATTCTCACTGCCCGGTGAATTGACACCGTCCAAAGCAGTGATCATGGATTCCCACCNCTATCCCCATGATTTCCCCCCCTAGAAAGGGTAGGGTAAAGAGGGGAAAAAAAGGAGGGGAAAGGGAAAAAAAAGCCACTCATGGGCTGAGATAAAGACAGTTTAATAGAAACAATAACAGAAAAGGGAAAAATAACAATAATTATAATGACACTGGTCATTCTCACTGCCCGGTGAATTGACACCGTCCAAAGCAGTGATCATGGATTCCCACCCCCCAGCTAACCCCCATTTATATACTGAGCATGACATCTATGGTATGGAATATTACATTGGCCATTCCATCGTTCTGTCTATGCTTCTGTAGGAAGCTGAAAAAAAGTTCTTGAATAGTGTAAATACCACTTAGCAACAACTAAACCCAATAGGTATTATTGACATTCCTTTCACAGCAATCACTAGAATAAAAATTAACTCTTTCCCAGCTGAAACAAGGACACCTTCCTTTCCTGGTTTCTTATACCTGGGGATTGAGAGCTCTTGTGCTCTATGGAAAGCATCCTTAAAGATCTGCCAGCTCTGTTCTGCTCCCTTGTCCCTGAGGGCAGTTTCCCAGGGGATCCTATTGACTAACTCCTTGAAGAGCTGGAATTTTGCTTTCTTAAAATTTGGGGTCCTGACTTTATTCTTCTCCTGACCCATACCTCTCAGGACTGTGAACTTCACCAGTGCATAATCACTGCAGCCCAGGCTACCTCTAATCTTGGTGTCACCATTTAGCTCGCTAGCGTTGGTGACCAACAGGTCCAGTATCGGATCCCCTCTGGCAGGGTTGTTTATTACTTGGCTTAAGAAGTTATCTTTGATGCACTTCAGGAGTCTTCTGGATTGCCTATGGCTTGCCATGCTACTTTTCCAGCATGTCGGGGTGGTCAAAGTCCCCCAAGCAGGATAAGAGCCTGTGAGAGCGATGCTTCATGTAGCTGGAGTAAGAAAATTTTGTCAATAGGGTCCACTTGATCAGGTGGCCTGTAGTAAACATCAAATACAAGGATCCCACACCAACTACAAGGTTACTACAAGACTCCTAAAATAATGTTTTAAAATGAAAAGGATACTGTAGATATATCTTTATATTTAAGCATGTAGACACATAATTTAAATCAAAATTAACCTTAATTATCCCTTTTTTGATTAAAAGGTAAGGAAAGGTGTAGGCAACCAGAAGACCAATCTTCGTATCTTCAAATTAGAAATTATTTTATCATTTCTTTCCTACTGGAGGAAGAAATATTGTGCATTATCATGATGTTGCCTTGCATGATCCCAGGTACATGGAGTAAATTTCTTCTATTATTGAATTCAAGATGGGGTGGTTTGATGTTTTGATTTGGTTTGGTTTTTTGTATTGTATTGTATTTTATTGTACTTTATTTCTCCAGAGTGTCTGAGAGTTGAAGAAATAATGTGAGCCGCAGTTACTGGGTAACTACTGAAACAAACCATAACTTAACTGTTTTGGGAAAAGAGAGAAGCTGTGAGGGTGTGGCTGATCATATATTTTGGTTGTTCCTGTATCTGTCATAAACAAATAAAAGAGCATTTGGTGTAAACGTATATTTTAAAAAGGTAGTTGTACATCAGAAGGGAATAGTGAATGTACCATTCACTTAGCGAGACTGCTTGTCGTGCCCTTTTAAGGATCTTGGAGTGTTGCCTGGAGACTTAGGATCTTGCCAGTGTGCTAAAAGAGCCCAATACAAAACCCATTAATGTCAGTGGAACAATCCCCATAGACTTAAATGAACTTTAAATCAGGATAAGCAAGTGCTCTTGTCAGTATTTTATCTCAGTCATATACTGGCCCACAAAGGAGAGGAGAGGTTTGCAAGCCAGAATAAAACACTTTCAGGTCCCAACAGTAAATCTCACTAGGTATGATTTGATGGTTCTAAAATGGCACTGGGCTTTGTTTTATACTGGTATTAACGAACAACATGAGTTGATAACATCTAGAAGACAAGCAGAAAAAGCTTCTGTGGATGGAAAGACCCCTGACTATCAAAAGAAAGTAACTTGCAGGAGTTACAAAAACGGTATTTCCTTTCTAGCAGCTTTGTTGTTTTCCTAATTTTAGAAACTCTCCTACATCAGAATTTTGTCCTGTTCTATAGTTGAGGCAGATTTTGTTAATCCCTTTTCACAGTGCAAATTCGAACAGTGTGAAACATGGATGAATCCATATTTTCAGATGGTAATGAAGGGTACTTTTCAGATACAATTACAGCCATTATTATTCTCTGGCTAGATCTTTAATTTTTACTTTAGCACAATTCACTGGTGTGGTGATAGATAAATAAATAACATAACCTATCATTTTGAAGGGGGGAAATTACATGCTCTTGAAAACAGATGGGTTAAACTTAATTTACTTGTGTTTACCCTTGCCCATACCACAGATATGGCTGAAACAACAGTAGTGATATGTGGTTTCTTTTTAAATGAAGCAAATACAAACTTTTTTTTTTTTTTTGGGTGGTGGTGGGGAGGGAACAGAGATACCACTGTGAATGTAGACGTAAAAATTCCTGTGGACTAAATAAGCTCATTGAGTACTCAGAGAATATTTGTTATGGGTCAGTAACAAGAGCAGTTGATGTTCGAGTGGTATCAGCCTCTCATCTTTTAGCAAAAATGACATACTTCTGCGAAGGACATCATAAATATACAATTGAACAGACAATGAAAACTGCAGCTCGTTTTGACAGATTGCCCTTAGTGCTGCAGAAAGTATACATATCTACTCTGAACTGATAGCAATTTTTCCTCTGGTCTTCTCATTATCTAGTCCTCATTTGTATAGATTTTGGAATCTCTGAAGTTAGGCCTTAGATACAGCTGGCAATTTAACTTTCAGAGCAACTGTCAGGCAACAGGAGCTACTGTCATATAAGAAGTCCCATCAAATGTACAGTTTTTCAGTACAGGGTGGAGAGGAAGAAGAAGGAGAGAGGTAATGGGAAACAGTGATTTACTGTTGATTTACTGGTTGATTTACTATTGAAATTCTTTGTTGTATTGAGGACTGGAAGTTTATTGGCAGCTTAGCCTAGACTGTAAACCCTTGTTTTTTCCATACACTTTCTGAAAATTGAAATCTTGAACAGATGAAACAAATGTCCTTAGCAAAATCACAGTGAGTATGTGAAATGGAATTTTAAGATGCTCACAAAACAAAATATTATTGTAGTAGAGAAGATATCCAAAACTGAATTGATACTCATGATGTAATCTAATACACGGAAGGTACATAATTGGCTCAGTTTTAAGACTAATTGACCATCATATTGCATTGCCAGATCTGCCAGTGTCCATCATGTTTGTGCATTATTACAGACAAAGGAAGTGCCAAAGAATGCCTTACATTGGCATAAGTAACAAGGTTTGTGTGCTTACAGGAGATCAGAACACTTTTCAACGTCAAAAAGATTAATTCAACAGCTAAAACATACAGTGAGATCAAGAACAGCTCTGGAATAAATTTCTACCTCTTCTACCTTTTTAGAGTGAGATGTGAAATTTAACAGTGGGTGCCATATAATAGTGAATGATGGCTTCCATGTCCCAGATGAACTTCACTGTCACCAGCTGAGGTGAAGATTCATTCGCCTTTATTGTAAATGTTCCATTTTGTAGAGCTCCTTCATTATACACTGAGCTGGTGAAGTGCATTTACATTGGAAACAAGTACCAAGATTATGACTGATCAATTTGCTCCCAACAAACTTATCCAACCTTAAGATATTAAAAAAACCCAAACAAAAAAAAAAAAACACAAAAAAAATACAACAGAAAAAAAAAAGTGGAACGGGAAGGGTTTTCCTTGACCATCAAGTCCAATTATCTGCTACTGTAGGTCACTCATGATATAATCTTGTTCATATACTCGCATTTCCCTTTATTAGGGGTAGTCCATGTCTGCAGGGTTTTTTTTCCTGTTTCTTTTAGGCACTGCTTCACAGCTTCATTTTCTCATGGTTAGAAATCATCTTCTAATTCACAGTGCAATTTTCAGGCCAAATTGCATACCTTTGTTCTAGTGCTGATATTGTCTTTTAGCTTTAATAGCCATTCCCTCTCCCTTGTGTTTGTTCCCAGATGTACTTACAGAGAACAATCATCTACCCTCTTATCTTATGTTTTGCTAGGCTAAACAAGCCAAGCTCTTTCAGTCAGTTCATGTAAGATAGACTTGCGCTCTTTTGTTTGCTATGCACTAATTCTCTTTCAAAAAAGCTATCTGAAGACACACTTACTGGAACATAAAGTTTCAGTGTATGCTGAGGAGTATTCAGAAAAGCCTTCCAAACTTATTTCAGCCATAAACCTAAAAGTTTGTACAAGAAACTGTTTTTAAGCTACAGCTAATTAAATCTGGAAGTCAAAATTACAGGTGATCTAAATTCAGTAATAATAATGCTACTCTATCTACAGAAATTTCAGGAAAATTAGACCAGTCCAATTTACTGTACAGCACAAGCTAAGCCAGGAAGACATTATTTTCCTTGTAGAACAGGAAAGGAACTGAATTAAGAAAAACTAAATCTAAGAAAATATCATTACCCCAAAGAAAAAGCCAGGTGTCCACCCTCCTTTTCCTACAAAAAAACCTATCAAAACGAAATCTAATATATATGCTTGTGTCTGAGGTTTTACACTGGGAGCATGTGTTGGGCATATCTGGCAATGTTTGAGTGGCGGGGGGCTGTGGAGGGAGTCCATGGGCTGCCCTGGAGTAGCTCAGCAACCAGTGGAAACAGCCCACTGGGACCCAGCAGTGCAACAGGCAGGGCAGCCTGTGTCACTGCTGCTCAATCATGTTTAAGAAAGGGCAGCAGCAATGAGGGGCATGAGATGCAACAAGGAGACACAGGAGAGAATGGAAAGACATACAAAAGGAGACATCTGAGGAGGCACAGAAGGAGACGTGTGTGAAGAAAAAGAAGGAGAAAAGGAGAAGGCACATGTGAAGGCATACTATTAGGGGCTTGGCTGGAGATGCACTCCTATAAGGAGGTGCTCCATGACAGAGGAGGTATCTCTGAGGGATCATGGCCCATGGAGAAGACCACACCAGGGCATGGATGACCCTGAATGGACTGTGGACCACAGAGGAGTCCATGTTGGGGTGGGGATGCCCCAAAGGGATGGTGGCACACAGACGAAACCACACTGCGGTGGGGATGTCTCCAGAGGGTTGGTGGACCATGGAGGAGACCACAGTGGTTCAGGGTTGCCTCTGAGGGACCATGGAGGAGCCCATGTTGGTAAAAAGGGAACAAGTAAGAAACACAAAGCAGTGAAGGAAAACAAGTATGAAACAGGGAGTGGGAGAAATAAACCATTACTAACCTCAACCTCCTGCACTACTAGATAACTAACCAAAGGGGTTGGGAGAGACTGCATATAACCCTCAGCAAAAGCAAGGGAAACTGAGTCTAGAAAGGAGGAAGGAGAGGTATTGAACTGGAGTTGAGCCTGGGAAAGGGGAAGGAAAGGTGGTTCCCTAAGTGTTTGTTTAATTATTTGTTGTCTTTTTTTTTTTCTTTTTTTCCCCTAAATAGCCACATCAGTAATTAAAAGTTTATTTAAAGTGCTCATTACTAAGGAAATAATTTTAAATTCCCTGTGTTGAGACTGCTTTGTCCATGACAATCCAATGTATTCTTGAGGCTGGTATTAGGCAACATATACCTAATTTAAACACAAAAATATTATATTTAGATCCTCAGAATCTAGGCTTAACAGTCATCCTGCAGTGATCTAATATCAGCTGCCATCTAAGTTTCTTACAGTATATAAGCCTCCTGGCTTCTGAAGGGCATATCCATGAGGACCCTGACTCAGACAGACCCACCTCTGTATGTAAGGCTCAGGAGCTGCAACAGCTACAAAGAACATAAAACTGTAATTCAGTTCTCTCCTCTGAATGAAGTTCTATGAAAATCTGAGCCAGCTTCATTCATTTGTTAATTCATCTCATTAACTTTAAAGCTCTGCTTCTGTGTGTCTTATCCTAGTTAAGCCAATGAAGAGAAACAGGTGTTTCTGGATTACAGAGTATCCAGACTATTTAGGCTTTTGCTGTAAGGCTCTTTGTTCTTATTTGTTGAAATTGATAGTGATGAGGTAGAAATCTACATTTTAAAAGTCTACTTCTGAAGTGTGCTAAGGATGAAAAACAGTGTATTAACCACATGTTATAATGCTTCTACAGAACTTTGTGATAACTACTAGTAGTAGTTCCTACGTTTTTAAAGTGTTTTTCACGATTGCAAAGACAGCATACTCTTAAATCTATTCTTTATGGTAGTTTTTAATCCATGTGTGTGTACTTATACTTACTGGTGCTGTTTTACTGACTCTCAAAATTTTATCATGACTTACAATATTTGATGATACATTTTTATTTAGCACAAAAATAGCTGAGCTGAAACCAGTGGAGTCATGATAATTTATTGTAACCGAGGATCTTAAAACCCAGCTCACTGAGCCACATGGTTATACTAGAATCTCTTTTTTTAGTGTTATTGTACGTTTCCAGACATCAGTGATGTTGTTTATGAGGACAAACATTTTTTTTTTTCCTTCAAATTCTAATGAAATCAACTTACTAACAAAATGTAGCAAAGGGTCTAAATTATGAATCTGACTTCAGAAAGTGATTATATCATTATCAAAGTCAGGAAAGAGTTTTAGTCACATCTCAGCTAAATCATAGATTTTTTGCAGCATATATAATTTGTATTATGTATATGTATATTCACACACATGTATATGCATACATACAACTTTTACTCCAAATACATAAGTAGACAGAAAATAGAATTGTCTTCTAATAGTGCCCATTTTATGTTGGATTAAGCCACTCCTTTTGTGTAACTAAATGGGGGAACTTCTGGATTAATGAAGAAATTTTCATTACTACGATGAGATACCTGCAGATGCCTCTGCAATGCTTTTAAGTAATCTCATGTCCCACAATGCATCTTATTAAAGACCCAGAGATGATATGTTTTTTTTTAATGCCATATTTATCTCAAATAATGGATTTATGGTTTAACCCTGTATTAAGACTTAGTTCAATTTCCGATACCCAGCAGTTCTTAGAGTAGGTTAGGCCCTTAATTTTCTGCAGTCTTGTATTTCTGTTTATTATCAAATCTCAAGAGAGGAACAGAACAAAGCAAAAAATGAAAGAAGAATCAATGAAAGAAGATAAAAGGAAAAAATGTCTTTAAAAGTTTTAAAAACATTTAAAATTTAAACAGTCATGATTCCAAAATAAATTTAATCAAGTATACACCTGTCATCTGAATGAGATCTTTAAAAAACCAAAGACCAAACAAAATTAATATAATGTTGTAAACAAAAAATTTAGCTAAAGACTGATAACAAGCCTCTGTGTAAGCTATTGAAACCTACCTAGTGTTCACTGTTCAGAGGGCAAGCTGTGTGCTACAGAGCTGGTGCTTGACAGTATACTCTGCTACTGAACTAGAAAACTAAAGCTATCCAGGAAAAGGTGCAGATAAGAGCTAAACTTTTTTCTTTCTTTTTTTTTTTTTTTTTTGAATGACTTACTACTGTTTTTCCAGCAAGCAAATATACAGTACTGAAGGCTCAATTCAGTGTTGTTAGCCAAAACTATCAACAACCATTCTCACTTGATTTTTTTTTCTAGCCCAGTACCTGGTTGAAGTTAAGTCACCTGAAGTCACGTATCAGTTGACTGCTTCAATAGCAGATGTAATACAGACATTGTCTTGATTCGAGAGAAACAAAGCACAGCACTACCTAATTTTGCCTCTCCTTTCCTCTTTGGTGCCCTCAACACACAGGGCAGTTAGTAGGTGAGGCAATTAGGTTATCATCTCCCTCACTGCCACAGCCTTCCTTCTCAATGTTGAGACAAAGAGGAGGAGTCAATATTGACCTTGTGAACGGTTTGGCATCTTCCTTATTCACTGAACAAGAAGAGTTTTCTGTCTGCAACGCAGTCAGTGTATCCCCTTGTATAATGTTAAAGCTATATAACTTTGTATGCATTAATTTCTTTTAACTTTATGCTTTGGCCAGAGGAAGTATAACAAGAATCAGAACACAAAACGAGTGTAAGTAAGTCTGAATGAAGAGCTGAAAGATCAATGTTGCTAGATCACAACTGATTCATCCTCCCTTTCCTACTGCAGCCAAGCTGAAATCCCCTACCTTGACAAAATGAAATTTAAGATCCGCTTGACTTACCAGAATTACTTGCATTTTATCACCTACTGCTGATGACTGGCTGATAATAAAGCTTCAGAGTTCATAACTCAATAAAATTCATGCTGCTGCAGTTACTACTGCTTGATTATACCAGGTCTAGGCATTCAAACATCAATCTATATAACCAGGTTTTCCTTCTAGATAAAAAAATTAAGGAGGATGGCCCAGATACTATATTAGTTTTGCATTAACCCTTTAGTTGATTGTACTGGTAAAATGCGTTGGAAAAGATCAATGAAATATTTATATAGAAAACACAGATTTTTTTTTAAAAGTAAAATATGTTTACAAATTGTTTCCAATCTTTTCAAATAGCTAGACTAGCTTCATAAAAACATTAATGAATGAGACTGGAAATTACGTAATATGTTTTGTATGTGGTAGGATCATTGGTGGGCATTTTGTATGATAACGAAGCTGCAGCAGACATCTAAATTGATCCTCTTGTTACTTTCTTCATGAACAGAAGAAATGTCAGCTTAAAATACTTCTGAAATACTTTTTCAAAATATCTGAAAATTATTCTACTGGTTATGCATATAAGCATAATGTGAAGACTCTTGAAACTTCCTATTAAAACAGAGAATAGAACTGTTTGGGATTTTCTGTTAAAATGATTATTCCCCTACTAAATATGTCACATTTTGACAAAATGAGATTTTTTTATTTTAAAGTTGTTTAAGAACTATAATGATTTTCAACCTAAGAATGCAAAACTCTGAAGAAAATGGAGGGGTTTTTTTATTATTTCTTTTTTGTTTTTATTCTAGGAAAGCATGCTCGAATTGCATTCTAAAGATACTTTAAACACATGTAGCACAAGAAAGATATTTTAGAGACAGAAAGTTATTTTTTTATTTTTGTAATTGATAGCTGGACATAGTGAAATTTAAAGAAATTCTTAAGTATATGACAAACTTCGATGAAACTTACAGGATGGACATAAAGTTAGAGACAAATGCAGGAGTGGAAATCATTCACTGAGGTAAAAAGTGGAAAAATAAATTATATTAAATCTTAGATGGTGCCATAAAAATGATATAGTAACACAAATTCAAAGATAAATTGTAGTAAGAGGTGCAAAATGGAATTATTTACACACAGGACTTGACAAATCATGTTGGTTTCATTTGGTAATCAAAAACATTCATGCGATTGGGCACAAGTTGGAAAATATCTAAATGAATATTAGAAGTAGTTTGCTAATGTAAAGAACACTATGAAAGGCTTGTTGCAGAAAATGTTACAGGAGAAACATTTAGTAGTGAGCAAGGACAAATAGGACAAGAGGTAATGGGCACAAACTTGACCATAGGAAGTTCCATCTAAACATGAGGAGGAACTTCTTACTTTGAGGGTGGCAGAGCACTGGAACAGGCTGCCCTGAGAGGTGGTGGAGTCTCTGACTCTAGAGACATTCCAAACACGCCCGGACGCCATCCTGTGCAACCTGCTTTGGGTGAACCTGCTCTGGCAGGGAGGTTGGACTAGGTGATCTCCAGAGGTCCCTTCCAACCCCTGTGATTCTGTGAGAAACAAATAGGACTGGCAAGTCTTGAGGGGACTAAATGGATGAGACAGAAAAGAGAAATAATACCAAAACATAAATAGAAAAACAGAAAACCAATAACAACAACAAAAAAAAACCAACATAAAAAAAACTACAAAAGATCCTGAGTTGTAAAGGGACATTAGCTATTTCTGCAGGTTTAATTCTGTTCAGAGAATCTATAAAAACAAACCGTGAGGAGTTTTGATCAGTGTCGATAAACAGGAACTGAAAGCTTCTTCTGCAGCACCTCTGAAGTGGAACTAACTTTAAACCAACAAACGGCTGTTTTTCAAATGAAGCAGTTATTGATGATGCAAATGTTAGGTGTATGAAGCAAACAGGCAAATTTTACAGTGTAAAATGTATCTGTACATGTGTAGACTAATAGGTAATTGACAGTAACATGAGCTAGATTAAATGTTAAGATCTGTTTAATAAAAGCGTTATGCTCATCAGGGTAAGAATTTATGCCAAATTACAGGACAGTTTAATGCTCCCATTATCTTCTAACAAATAGAGATAATAGGAACCTAACTTTTGTCACCTTGTGCAGAGGAACATTTTAGTCAACGTATTAGGGAGAAGAAAAATAAATGTTAATATTAGTCTGTCCAAATATATGTCTGACACATTCATCTAGTCTCACCTTGTTGTGTGGGAAGGGAAGGGAACAGCAGGAAAGATATTTGGGGGCATGGTACTCTGCATCCTACGGTAACTAAAACGGTGGGTGAATGACCTTTGTAAGTGGATGCTAGATCGCTGACTGAGGTATTCATTGTGTCTTCTCTTACAAACAAAAATCAGGTGAGATCAATAGTGACTCTAGTGCCCTGCCACTTGCTGGAATAACAGCCCTGTCTGAAGACTACAGTACAGGTACCACGTACTCCTGGTTCCTGTCTGGACCCTTCTAGTGTGCTGCAGGGCTGGGCTTAGCACGTATATGCTGCTGCCTATAGCACGGGGGGGATGCAAGACTCAGAGTGAGTCAGAATGCTATAAAGTTCTGGCAGAGATAGACTTCCTTGCCC
This sequence comes from Burhinus bistriatus, assembly GCA_013397275.1. Taxonomy (NCBI): domain Eukaryota; kingdom Metazoa; phylum Chordata; class Aves; order Charadriiformes; family Burhinidae; genus Burhinus; species Burhinus bistriatus. The sequence goes on from VYXH01007508.1 coordinate 73,739, forward strand.
TCACTGTGAAAGCTGCCATGAATGAGATTAAACTCATCCCAGTGATATCACAGCTGGTTGTCTAAAATGAGGACTAGGGCTGAACATAAGAAGGCTGTTTTGAGGAATTTCTTCTTAATGGTTAGGGCCTGCTCTTCTGGAAGCTTGGAATGGAGAATAGTTCAGTGAAATTAGACTAAAAAAACGTTACAACTTTGTGGATACAAGAAGAAAGTAACTGCAATATTAATTTCAGCTTTTTTTTTTTTTTTAAATAAAACCATCAATATTACTGCCTTTGATTCCAATTTGTGTGTTCCTGAATCCAGTTCTTGAATCCAGTTCCCCTCTGCCACTAAGTCCAGTCCCAGTGCTGGCCAATGACATGCTTGTCATCCTGGGAGCTCAATACTGGTTTTGTATATATTTGTATATATTTCATTTTTTTTTCTTGTTAATATTATTATCTTTTCTTTTTATTGTTAATACTATATTTAAGTTGGTTTAGGTTTGGGGGTTTTTTAACCCATAAGTCTCTCTCCCTTATTCTCTCTCCCTTCCCCTTCTGGAAGGGAGAGGCGTTAATAGAAAACATCTGTCGTTCGTTTAGNCAATATCACTGCCTTTGATTCCAATTTGTGTGTTCCTGAATCCAGTTCTTGAATCCAGTTCCCCTCTGCCACTAAGTCCAGTCCCAGTGCTGGCCAATGACATGCTTGTCATCCTGGGAGCTCAATACTGGTTTTGTATATATTTGTATATATTTCATTTTTTTTTCTTGTTAATATTATTATCTTTTCTTTTTATTGTTAATACTATATTTAAGTTGGTTTAGGTTTGGGGGTTTTTTAACCCATAAGTCTCTCTCCCTTATTCTCTCTCCCTTCCCCTTCTGGAAGGGAGAGGCGTTAATAGAAAACATCTGTCGTTCGTTTAGTGGCCAGCCCAGCCTAAACTTTGACAATCATGCACATCTCATTCTTTGAAGAAAACTAAATGTCCTAAAAAATGCACTTCAGGATTAAAGAGAAAGAATTATTTTAAAAATAAGAACAACTGAGAAATTAAATACAAACAAGCATGTACAACTGTTCTTTTTTTTTTTAAAAAAAGGAAGTATATTGTTGTTCTTGCATGAGATATAAGTTCAGTCCTTGCCTTGGTACAGAAAACGTAGGAGGTGTTGCGTTTAGTCCAAGAGTGAATCAGCATGTACTCTAGCAGATTTTCTAAAAATAGCACTATCAGTAACTTCTGCACAATGCTGCAGAAAAAACCCAGTCTGATGAATCACCCTTGCTAGATACATGGAAAATAGCTTAGACAACAGAAGGATGGAAAGGAGGCAACACCAGGGAAAAAAACCCCCATGCTTATATCTCTGCGAGTTGCATTTCATCATTCTCCAAATATGTATTAGGTGTCTCTTATATACACTGGATCTTCTGTACTGCACATGTCTGAATGTATGTGTAAATATATAAATAAGGAAAGTTTCTAAAGCTTCTAATTGCTCTATCTTTCCGACCAAGTATCAAATGCAGTTGGTTAGAGGGATTTTTTTCCTGGTTTTGTCCTGTTAATGTGTTAATTTCACTGTCACAAAAAAAGTGGCAACTGAGCAATGGGAGAGAATGGAGGGCCAGGGAGAGAAAAATACTGATTTTGTGCAAAAGCCCTACTGCAATTCCTTCTTCTTCTTTGCCCTCCAGCCACCTGTGTGTTTACTCCACCTCCTTTTATTGAGGTGTGGCACTCAGGCAGTTACAGTGTGTTGGCTAGCAAGTGTTTTTCCAGCATTTGTGGGATCAGGAATTAATGACTGTATAGTCAGTGGGACAGCTAGCAAGCTTGTTACACAGCTGTGTTCAAGTCCCAGTGAATAGGAAGTTACTGAAAATGAAACTCACCTGCAAAGATGCCTCCCATTTTCAAAAGGAAACCAATACTATTTGCACACTGAAAGTTAAGATGTGCATTTTGCGTGGTACCAGTGAACTGCTACTATTCAAAAAGCACATTAGAAGAAATGTAATCCTGTTTGGCAAAAATTGGTTTTTATGTAGTGAAAGTCAAATTATATTAAGAGCATTCAGACACCATAGAAGTTATCCCTTTATTTGAACAATGTGATAATGCCTGTGTGTTTTTATCTACACAGTCAGAAATGATACAGTTTAAACTCCAATGAAGAATGAAATAATGCACCCTAAGGTTTAGAAAAATCAGTCCATTGAAATAAAAAAAGATAACTCATACTTATTTGATTGTTTGTATAATACCAGAGACACTGTGTCTGAAACATAACACATTAAGGAAATTTGATCTTAATAAAAATGTCTACATGCAAGCAGTTAAATGAATGGATCTTAATGCAATTTCAGAGCCATTCAGAATTTTTTGCCATATGTAGTCTTGAAGTTGGACTCCCTTACACTAAAACTTACTTTCCTAAATAAAGACTAGGTGCATGAGTATGATCTGTGACAATTTGGGATAAATAATGTGTCTGACAGCTAACTAAAATCTATTAGGTTTTTTTACAGATGTAATTGAGCTTCGATTTTGCAGATTATGTGCTTTTACTGTTTATGCTGTATCAGTAACAATTCTCACTAGTGAAAGTTTAGAACTTGCATAGTGATAAGACCCCATAAGAAAAACAAAAACTTGTTCATTCTGTATGTTCTGTACCCACTTGAGTCAGACTCTGCTTGTATGCAGCAACTGTTTTAGATGGGACCAAAAGACTTTCTTTTTCTTACATTGCGCTTTCTTTGCGCCTGTCCTCTCTGAACCATAGAAAGATTGGCAGAGGCTTTCCTAGAGTGCATATAGAAAAGATGAATATATTATTAACTATTCCCTTGCACACTCACACCAGATGATAGCTCAATTGTTGTAGCTTTTGGTCATTTTCCATAACTAATTACCATGTGCAAATGTTTCTTGTCAGATGGTATTGCCAGTTAGTGGGGGAAAAAATAGATTAACTCATTTGTGATAGATGGAGACTTAGCATTCACATAAACATTAGGTTCCCAGGAGATTGTTTGATGCTTTATCATTAAAAATAGATACCAAAATAAGTTTGGGTTAGTTAAAAGAAATATTCTGTTACTTTAATCAATAAAAAAGTTGTGAAAATTCCTAACAGTAACATGAAATTTAGTTGTAAAGTAGATTTACAAATGAACAACAGTGTTCTGAGTGAGGTACTCTCAATAAAAAAGTGTATTAGAGAAGTTTGATATAAAATGGATAAGCTGCCTTAAAGGCATTGCAGAATTTTTCTTTTTGCGTTGGAGTGTATGATCTTCAAACTATGCCAGGCCTTCCTGGAGATTCACTGTAATTGCTTCCAAGTGAACATAAGATTTTATCACTTTTTTCACACTTTACTAATTTTGCAAACTACCTGTGCAATAGTACATCATACTTGCTTTCAAAGCCTAGATTGTACATTCAAGCTTTTGCATAAGATGTAATAAAATGAGAGAAGGCGAGACTGGAAGGGACTACATGCATACAGCCACCTGAACTGTCCGAAAGCATGATCAGCTGTGCTCGTCCTTAACTGGTGTTTCTCTAATCTGTTCTTAAAAGACCTCCAGTGACAGAGGCCCTGTCCAGTCTCCAACCAATCTACTCCATAGTTTCCCTGTCTCTCTAATGCCTAGCTTGACTGTTCCTTTCTGCAATTGAAAACTCTTAAAAGCCTAGACAAGGAAAAAGAGAGAAAATGTTTGTTCAATTTACAGATGACACCAAGGTGGGAAGGGTTAAAAATACAGTTAAGCAGCCGTATTAGAATTCACAACAGCTGGTGAAATGGTTTGGGAAAAAATAGGATGAAGTATTGTAAGGAGAAAAGTGTAGTAGCACAAAGAACGATAAGCAACAGCGTTGTGACACTATTCAATACTTTGCAGCCATCCCATAGTATTTTTGTCATGTGTGTGTTCCCTACCTTGTTCCTGAGACTATTATGCAAGTCTTCCTGTTCTTCTAGAAATTTTCAAAACCTGCAGTTGCCTTCTGGGAAAGACAGGTTCCTACGCACAGAATCACAAGTGGTGAAGTTGATTACAAGGAGTCTGAGGTGACCCAAAGGAAGTAGGAATTCTGCTGTAGTTTCTAAAGAGCTGACTACACCATCATTTCTAATTGTAAGAATAGCTAAACATTGAATTAATTTCCATTGAATCTCAGTACATTGCTCACTGTAAGAGCAATTTGCTTTGAACACATAAAGAAAAAAGTGTCAATAACAACACAAAATTTTACATGTAGTTATATGGAATTATGTTCCCAAGGTAAAAATCAAACTTATTTTCCATTAGGCCAAATAAGAAACTCACTTATCCTGTGGATCTATGCATCGTGACACAGAAGGCTAACAACTTCACCACATGGTAAAGTTTCAGGGTGCCTGAAATGCAAGGCTGCTGTGTAAGAGAATGCAATCTCCAGTGGTTATATCTCTTTCTACATTTTTTTAAATATTCTGTTAACATAGTTAACTGAATTTTTGTGAATTAATATTATATCCATACAAATGTTGAACTATGGCAAGCTATGAGATTTGACCTTTTTATTGGAAACCAATGAGCCTACTGAGATCACTACCATTCTTAAAAGCAATCTGTGACTATATACACATTATATTTATCATATCATATATCTGTAACAGGCTTAATCTTTTGACATCATATTCTAATCATCTCGTTAATGAATGCATATAACTTTTATTTGTGTGTTTCATATGGATAGAATGGAGAAGAGACCAGTTGCCACTGTCCAATTTCTTATTTTCCTAGCTCTGCGTACTTCAGGTTTCACTTGTTCACAGCTCCTAAGACTCTGAAAAGATAACATCCCAATTACTGGCTTAGAAAATGATTGCTCTCAGATATAATGGTTTATTGAGTATGATAAAAGAAAAGAGGAGATGCAAATGTATTTTTCAATAATGTTATTAATTTTTAAAAGGAAAAACTGTGGAGTATATTAAGTTAATGATATATGAAATTAACGTTATATGTTAATATATCAGTTAATGATATGTGAAATTTTACGTTTTCTTACATACCTTTTAGCTGCTGCTCATCTTTACCCTAGATTTCTCAAGGTCTCACTGGAAAATTGTGGATGAAATTATCTCTCTATCAAAAGAACTCAATAGAACTTTTCCCTTGGTAGAAGTTATAGGTTAATTAATAGGCTAATAAAAGGAAATTTTACTTACTAAAAATAAGAAGAGAATATCTTCATATTGACAAGACATTAAACATCACTCTTTATCAGTTCTAGTCACCGTCACATTACAAAAGAATTTTCTTTTAGCTACAAATAGATAAAAGCTTGAAATAAGCTTGAAAATAGATAAGAAGTAGGATATACTTCTGAATGCATTTAAAAATAAATGTACAATTTTAACTCAATTTACAATAAATAAATATATAAATAAATTAGTGGCTGCCTTACACATTATGCAATGAAAAAACCCAGCAATTGACGTGCAGTTGTAATTGGTTTTCTGAGAGAGATTTTATTATGCCAAAAGTTGTTGTTACAGAATACAGTATGACATATAAGGGTTACTTAAGAAAACATAGTTACAAGGTCAAAAAGTAAAGGACTAGATACACTTAAAATTTTTTTTTTTACTTTAAGTAATTGTAAGAAAGAAAAATTATGTTTAACGGTTCACCCCTGACCACTTAAAATCTAATTGAAAATGATTATATTAAAATCTATAAATGCCTTGGTTTTTTTCACAAAAGTTACTTCAAATATGTAATGTGTATTGAATTGAATTAGCCACAATAATACTAACCTTTTGAAAAAAACTTGTTTAATGTATTTGCAACTCTTCTGCTTTGATGACCTTTTGTTGATAGCCTTAGACTTCTCTGAAGTCTCTGTATGAAATGTCAGTCGAAACAAGTCTATCAGTGCTTAATTCTCTCTGATCTTTACATTTGCTTGTATTTTATTTTTACCCCACTCAACATAAAAGCATTTCATTTTCAAAATAGAAAATGAAAATGAAAAATTATAGCATAAAAGAAAGAATTGTGTGTGTGAAGTACAAGGAATTACCAACTAGAATGCACAGCATGGTTAAGTAGAAAGCATTCACAGCATAATCTGTAATGATTGTTTCAAATTTCGAACTAGATAGAAACACATTGACAATCTCCAAATAGTTTTGGAATCATTGGGGAGTTTATGATGAAAAATAAAATTAATTAGTGGATTACCCTTCATAAGAAATTGTTGAAATAGTTAACTTTTTTTTTCCCATCTAAACAAGTGTCATGAAAAGTATAGAAGTTTTTTAATTACATGTATGAACTGTATAGAAGAATGTATTTAATTATTAAATCCTATTGCAAAAGCCAAACTGGAATTACATTGGTACTAGATTCTTGAGAACTTGTTGGGGAAAAACTGGCTGAATATTTACAATGGGTTACAACTGCTGAATGTTCACAAGTAAAGATAATACATATATACAAAAAGGGTGATTAAGTGAGCTAGACATGGGCTCAGTTTGGAACAATAATATTCATGATACTCATCTGTGGAAAAGGGGTTTTAATCTGATAAAGTATTTTCAAAATCAGCTGAAGTATGCTTTTAGGTTCAGATTTCAAGTACTGATTATTTTCTTTAAAAGAATAAATTTGACTGATTTTGTTAACTTCTAAAAAGAGTTTTTTAGACTAGTGTACTTTATGTAAGCTGCATGGAGGAAACCAATTGTTTTCTTATTGCATGAAGAGATGAAAAGGATGCTGTAATATTCCAGTGAAATCATGTTATAGAGATAACTGCAAACTGAGCTATGTGCTTATCTTTATTGATGTGGGTGGTCTTGCTACTCTCTGTGGTACTCACTCAAATGCTTAAGGTTAATCATAAGATTAAAAGATACTTTCATTAAAAAAATCAATTGTAGAAAAATATCAGATTTTCTACATGATATCAGCTGAATTTGTATTATTGTACCCAAATCAAATGCATAAAATATTCCCACTCTGATCTGAGATGTGCATGCTGATTTATGTAGCGTGTCCGGGTGTTACACAACCAGAGCATGAGCTGCTTACAAATACAGTGTGTCTTTCCAGAAACTGCTAGTGAAGCAAGTTTGTTTGCCTGACATTACGTTATTTGGGCTACAAAGGCCACTCTTTTCCTCAGGGACTCTTCAGTTATGATTCACACCATTTTGAAGCCAAAGATGTGGTATCCTGTTCTATTTTTCCTGGTAGTTTTCAATCGGTGTACTGTAACGAAGTCTTAAGACATTCTCTAGAAGACTCTACTTCAAAGCCCACATATTTCTAATGTTTTCCTAATGATTGTGACTGGGCAATTCTAAGTTGTGTTTTACTGGTTTTTATGTTTGAGGTATAAAACTAATTCAGCTGGATATTATTTGGTATACATCTATGTACTAAAACAATATCGCATGGTTGTCCCCTGAAATTGGTATGAGTCTGATTGCCAAAAAATATATTGCTCTATCTCACTAACATTAGTTATTTATAGAAGCAGTATGATGGACTCGATGCTGCCAGGATGGATGTTTTACCTTGACAGCACTTAGGAGAAAGTTTTCCACTGGCTTAAATTACTCTTCAACTCTGGAATAGAACAGATTTTTTCTCTACCCACCAACAGCTAACACATTCAGTGTAGGTTCAATTTGCAGCTAATTTTCTACCATCTCAAGCATGACTTTTTCACTGAAACATTAATGTGGGAAAATAGCTGCATAAATATAAATCCATAATAATGTAATTCATGTAAGCAACCCTACATATGTTTTATTGTGGTATCTGTCATTTCTACAGTCTCTTAAATAAACCCTAAAAAAGGTTAAAAAAGTCAAGGAAAACATTTATTAATCATATGTAATTTTTCAGCACACTATTATGAAATTAAATGTTGCTTCTTCCTTTCCATACTTTCCAAAGATATTTTCACTTACCTGTCTGAAAAGCTTCTCAGGGAAAAAAATCTTTGGTCTCTTCTATATTGCTTTTGGGGTTTATTTTCATATTTATTTAAAGGAAATATTTATTTGTATGCAGTAGATACAGATAGAAATTATATTACACATTAAACTGTACATGTCTTTTCCTGAAAAATACACAATCCAGACTAACGGTTATGCATATTTGCAAGATTAGAGGCATTGAAAGAACTGGTGAGATACGTATAGCACTGCTTCTTTACATTGAGATCCAAGAAGTCCCACATTACTTACAAAAAGATTTCCCTTTTACTCCACACCAGTTGGTTGCATTGCAGATGCAGGAACTTAAGGGTAGGATATTAATGTATGGGAATGCCTGCAGTATGTGAGATTTTGATCTGGAACATTTCATTGTTGAGCCAGAGCAACAGGAGGGAGATTTTGACTCCGTGTATCTAATTTCCTGGAAGTACAATCACATGTTTTCTTTACAGTTTTAATATAATTAACAGTGAATAGAAAGGAAGTAATAAATTCAGTAAAGCTTTGGGAAAAAGTACATTTTATGCAGAATTCTTTTTAAATTTTAGAGACAATATTTGTGTGATCTCCTGAGCTCTATCTCATTGTGACATTTTCTCAGGTTGTCAGAGTCACATTGCATTATCTTCTCTAATACTGCTTGGCAGAGTACAAGGAATAATACTTGATTTGAGTTGTAACAGTGCAATGTGTCCTCAAGACAACTTTGAAAACAAAAGAACAAAGTACCCTAAACCAGACCATGGCTCTCCAGTGGGAAAGCAGAGGTTTGTTTGTTTGGTTTTTTTAATAAGCACTGTAAATCACAAATTAGAACAAGTTTTCATCAGTGTCTTCCTGACTTGTATATTTTTTTTTACATTAAACAGGGGCAGATCCCTTCAACTTCAATGAAACAGTAACTGCAGCCTAAAGTATTATATGTAGTTCACAAAATATGGTTGGGCAACCTCTTAAAATGGAGGAAAAAAAGAAATCTCAGCATGCAAATTTATTGCTGTTTTTTGTTAGCTACAGAGTAGTGAGTACATGGAGGTTTTGAAAGAGCTTAGATGCTGTTGACAGTCAATGGCAGTTGGGTGCCTTATTCCCTACACATCTTTTGAAATTTTTATTTATATTGATTATGGAAGCTATGAAACTGAGAAACCTTGAGACTGAAGTCTCTCATTATCTCATAGAAGAGGTACAGTAGGGGTCCTGGAAGTTTGTATTTCCCCGTTTTGTCTTCAGTGCTTCACAGCTCTGGCATGGAAACCTTTCTCCACAGATGAGAGCCTATTTTCTCCACTTTCACTCAAGTCTTCAGGGTCTGTACTAAGACAACTTCCTTTTTGTAGACAACACAGGTATTTGGCTGTTCATCTTCAATGATTGGTACCTCGTAAAGTTTCATGCAGGGCATGCAATACTTATTCATCTGATGCCTTTTTTTGTGAGTTGGTGAGATTCAATATTATCCTTGTATTGGTCTGCACAAGATTGTATGAAGTCTAGCGAGAACAACTGCCAAACTGACAAATGTAATAAAATTTTTAGCTTCCTTTTCCTGTTTTTCTTGTTGTTCCTTTTTGATGTTTTCCATTCAGTGTAGGATGGTTTTCTTTTCACATATTATTGTATCTTTTAAAAAAATAGTATTTTTAACAAAAAAAGTCCTGATTACTATTCGTGATTACTACTTCCTCATGCCATATTTTGCAGCTTCTTTTTCAACTTGCTATTCCTAAAGTAGTTTAATTTTCAACCTTAAACAAATCAAAACCACAATCAAAATATAATTTTTCATCTATGGACTTTACCAGTTTTCAGATCACATGCTACTATTGATAACCTTGCCAATTAAAATGTGTTAGATGTCTAAGAAAGCTTTCATGAAACAATGATTTCTGAGTTGCAAATAACTATCAAAGACAACGTTGCCTCAAATCAAGTAATAGATTATAGTATCCTAGTAAATTAAAATAAATTGATATTTTATTGATAAATTAGTATCTGACCAGGGACTTAGAACTTCAGAATGGACTTTATTTTAGAAAAAAGTAATACAAGTTGTTTCAGGACTAACATAAAAGCAAACATCACTGTGGGAATGGCTGCATTTTTTTTTGATAGAAAAATACCAGAAAATATCTAGGTAACCTCTCTAGGTCTATGATGACTACTTTTTGATAACTGTATTAGCCTAGGAAAAGGTATATTTTTTTTCTTGGAAGAAATTGCAATTTTGGAGCATCTCTTACCGGGCCAACATATGTCAGGATGCCTTACAGAGCAATTCCATCTGCAGAGCTGTACTACCATCCTCTATTCCATATCTAACCTTTGTATGCAAGACTTCTACAGGAATCAAGCCTGGAGTCTCTGCCATCCACTTTCTCTTAGATGACCACTATTAATGTTGCAATCCCAGCTTCACATTTACAGGGAGGAAATGGGGAAAGGAGTCACAACATCCTTATTACACAATGCATTTTGCTTTACTATATATATATATACACACATAACTTCCTGATCATCTTAAAATCATGTAAGAGTCCTGATGAATTTTGAGTTGTTCTTTATTGTTATTAATTGTAGCTATGTTCCAGCTTTCAAATAATCATTCTGATTCCTGTTGTAAAATTATTAAAATGCAACATATGCCACTTGCGGCAACTAGGTCTGAGGGGAAAAAAAACCTTACAAAAGCCTGTGTTGTTTGTTTAACACTCAGAGGTGAATTAGTCTAAGGAAGAAAATGTCAAATGCTACTCAGTAGCACTGAAGAGAAGTGGCTACCATCCACAGTTTAAAATTAACACTGGAAAATGGATAAATTAAAGGTCTTTGTACAAAAGGCAGAAGAAAGAAGTGGACATTTTGCAAAAGGGAAAAAATAAACAAGTACTGAAAACCTAAAAACATGTAGATGTCAAGTGAAGACAAGTAAATGTCACTGCTTTTTTAAACCTTAATATTTGAATTTACATGTTATTGGTGAAGAAATTACACTGTCTTTCAAGATCAGGGAGGATAGATCATTACACAATGGAGACATTTCCATCACTACTTGTTCTACTATGGGTCTATGAGGGTACTTAAGATTGTAGACTCACTGGTCTAATACTTTTTGTTTCCATTAAATTTGCTATAATTTTTATTACAAATATAATTTGTTTCGTAGCCAACATTTTAGTTACAGTTCATACTAGAAATTGTATTTTCTACTTTTAAAGATCCTTTTGTCTTTCAAGTGAGTTTTTTTTTTATATTCCTTGGCACATGTCATATAAGTTATACTTACTTCCTCTTCTCAAATCACTTTGCCTCCTAAAGAATCACAATTAGGCTTACTGCTAGGAAAAAAGCCTTTCACTCCAAAGGATGACTACATGACTGTCAAGTAATAAAAAATTAATATCCTTCTGTCTTTTCACTGTCAACATTCACATTCTGCAGATGCCTTAGTTTCTTTAGGTTACTCACTAAGTGGTCACTCTCTGATGGTTGAGGGTTCTAATGAATTGTTATTAAATTATGCTGTAATTTTATTTCAGTACTAAGACTATTTGGTTCTGTATTCCAAAGAAAAACACATTCCAAGAAGAAAGTTATTTTGTATTATCAGACATTTTTCATGCTTGCTAAACTGCAATGCATAATATTATTAAGAAAAGAAAAAAAAATCATTATGATTTCCATAAAACCTCTTTCCCATTTCTTTAGTTTATTTTTCTTTTCTGCTGATTATGGGTTAAGCTAACTAAATGGAATTTAACAAGAAACTTGGTTGGGAATAGATCCTGTTCAGCAAATTGCTTTTTAAGAAAATGTCGACTATACCATATATATATAAGGATGGAGCTGCTCATCAGAAAAAATATGTACTAAATTTGATGTCTTTTCTTCCAATGCATGATTTTATGTACTAATCTTTTTACTCTTGACAGTCAGGCAAAAAAAAAAAAAAAAAAAAAAAGAGTAAGCTCTTTTTGTT
>VYXH01007508.1:85742-109873 GCA_013397275.1 Burhinus bistriatus
TTTTTTACTCTTAACAGTCAGGAAAAAAAAAAAAAAAAAAAAAAAAAGAAGAGTCAGCTCATTTTGTGTTGAGCTAGTAGTAATTTTTTTTGCTCTGTCAGTTTTATATTTCTCGTTGTTTGTTTCTAAGGAGACATATTCCCAATGAGATGTCCAAGTGTGACTTCTGTCTTTCAAGAGACAACAACTAAAGCTCAGCTGTCAAAGAAGAGTCTTATTTAACAGAAGTAATGAATGAGATTTATTCAGCAATACCTCAAATATCCAAAGCAGTTACCCTTTTGATCAGCAGTTCTCTAGGTCTCACTGGTATGTCCGTCTTTGGGAACACGTTTCCCCTCTGACAGTTTATTGCTGCCCTTCTGGCAAAGCAAACCTGATTGTATGATTTCACTGTGTGCTTACTGACCATTAAATTTGCCAACTTGGGCATAAATAATGATTAGGCATAAACTGTCATTATGATTTCAAGAAGTTAAAAACCTTGCAAAAGTTTCAAATAACTGGCCCTGTCTTATAACCCAGATTCTTCCATGCTCAAGGCCAGACCCTCGGTTACCTTTGTGGAGAATTCAGAAAAGCTGAAGAGTGAACGATCCCATTCTGCCACTCCATGGTTAGGGGTATGCGTTGCTTTTTGGTAAAGGTAAGAGGCAAGAGTCCTGGTTTTGTTAATTCAGAAATAGCTATTTCTCATGAAGATCCTCTGTACTGAGGCGATTATAAAAGCCCAGGTAAGATTGCTATTAGGCCATTTTTTGCTGGGCTAATATTGTAAAACTGTTAACAGCCATGGAGCAAAAACTGCGTCAGTCTATTGCAGCTTATCTGAAGAAAGTGTTTCATTGCAATGGAATGATCTCTCCTACAAGTCTGGGCTTGAGACAATAACAATATCAACAAGAATGAAATTCATTTAGGTACAGTCCCTTTTTGAAAGGAAGGGGTCACTTTCATATAGGGGAGACTTATGGTTATTGCTTTTCCTATAGGTAAACTGCTTTGAAAGCATGTGTTGAAGGGCATACAACTTTGGATATGCTACATGAATTATTTACAACAACAAAAATCATTTAGATGAGATAACAAGAAATAACACAAAAGCTAAAATTAACCTTTCTGTTTGTTTGGAACTGCCACTAGAAGCTTTTCTTACAGAGAAAAGTAAAATTTTATTTCAAGAAGAAAAATTAATGTCACCACCCTGAAAACTTTCCAGAACTGTTTGAATAAATAACTTCTCTTTTGATCGTCTCTGATACAAGGGCTCTATTTTACTCTTGTCATGGAAATACAGGCCCAATTGTTTCACAGTTTGACTGAATGTTGCCCAGTTGCATTTGGGATGAGACAGCAAGAGCATGCTCAGGACGTGATAAAATATGGTGGATAAGGGAAACAAACACTCATGTCCTAAAAGTGGAGGAAGTGCCTCCTCTGTCTGTCCGACTTAAATAAAACAACAGCAAAAACAAAAACAAACAAACAAACAAAAAAACCCAAAAAACAAAAAACAATCCAACCCCAAACCGAATAGACTTTCCATAGTTTCTTCACTTTGTCTGACATAATGGGATTTCTTCCTTCTATTTCAACACGTTCTGACCACTGCAGTCAGATCTTTGGAAATTCTTTCTAACCTGAAAGGAACTCCCACGGTGCTGAAAAGTTGAGCATTCAAGAGAAAGTGAGGAACTATTGTTATTCCTGTTGAAGTTCTTGGATTTTGTTTAAAAAATGATCTATGACTATATTTTGTGATCATGGACAAAAAAAAAAGGTAAAATATAAAATAAACATATATAAATATGTGTGTGTGTTTATAAAGATATTTGAAAGAATGATGGAAACAGGGAAACTTTACAGCCTTGACACTTTAACTAGTAGGAGAAACAAGTCTTTAAACTTACATAATAACTACGACTATGACAATCTCTTTTTGCTCATTTGTATAAAATGTATCACAATGAATGATTGATTTAATCTGATAATCATGTAGGAATCACATGATTTGTCAGAACCACTGTACAAATAACACTCCTTCATCAGTGTTTACTTCATTGAAAAAAATAGTTCAAGCAATCTTTTTTCATATATATTTTTCACTGAACCTGTAAATTTTAAAGGATGAAAATATTGCAGGAATTTTCACAGGATTTATTCAATAGTCTCTTTTAGGAAAAAATTACCTTGAATTTTTAAAAAATTCTTTTGGAGAACTTTTTTTTTTTTTTTTTTTTTTTTTTTTTTTTAAATTTGTGATATTTTTTTTTTTTTTTTTAAANGAAATAGTCCAATGTTTATCCATTTCTTTTAAAAGTAAGAGAAATGATCAGCTTATGCACAGTCCACTTTTCTATATGTATCATATTTTTATTTATATCCAGAAAATGGATTTAGATTAAGAAAAAAAATATTATAATGTCCCAATGAGAAGTTGATGTCAATAATTCTGATTAAATTGGATTAGAAATAAAATATGTAGACATGGGACAATATATAATATAAATGCATTGGGAGAGTCCAAAACTTTGTGCAGATACCATTTAGAAGTCAACCAAAAATATGGGTTTTTATCCCAGATATAACACAATGTATTTCTGCTCTTCAAGTATATACAGTAGTAATTAAATAGTTACTAGAAATTTACAAGTAAATCAATTAATTAGTGAAATTAATTTTCCTTTACTTGTTCTCAATTAATTGTTGGATTCTTGGTTTTGTTTGCAATGTGTTATCTTCAATAAGATTTTATTCTTGTGAAGTTCACACTCAAAAAAAAGTATCAATTATACAAAAGAATTTTTAAAGATTTTTCTTACCCTTTCCAAACTCATTGCTCTCTTCTCAAAACTGGGAGCCTCTTCTTTTAAAACAGTTATTATCATACTGTGTCTGAAAGAATGAACGAGGATGTTATGAATTACCGATATACATTATTAAGACTACTTTCCTTTCTATTAATGACATTCACCAAATGGAATCTAATCCTATTTAAAATTGACAAGAAAAAGAAAGAAGAAAAAAGTAAAGTCTCTAAATGACTGAGCTTGGCAACTCCCATTCAAGAATGCATGAAGCTTTTGTAATTTAAATACTTGCTAAGAGTTAAACAATTGCCAAAGTGATTTTCCCTACTTAGGAAGACAGCTATATCAAAAAAACTTGATAGAAAGAGTACTGACATCCAGCTGAGTCTTTCACACAGTTCAAATGCTTGTCTCAAAAGCTTGTGGTCAGAGCTTTCAAACTGCTTTCTTAAAGCTTTGATACTCAGGTACCTACACGATGCCTTTATAATCAAGGGGCCTAATGATCTAAAATAACTGTAGTTATATTATTGTTTCACAAACATGGACTGAAATGTTCAACAAGCCTTATCCATTCAAAAAATCAGCCCCCTAAAGGTATTTGACTTACAGATGAATTGTCCCTTGAAATATAATGTCTTTGTGTCAAAACTTGGTGGGTTAAAATTACTTCAGAGATGTTTTCATAGAAAAATCAACTTTATCCCGTTTCTCTCAAATTCTTCAGGATTTTAATGAGAGACAACCAGTGAATCTCTACATGGATAATCAAGTGAAACCTCTTTTCTCACATTTCTTTTTAGCAGTCAAAACTGTGAAATGAGGCCCTCCCATTTCCTCATGGTTTGTTGTAATTAGAGCTGTTAATTACCAGACTGATGGCAGTTATGTGTAATTTATTATTTTTTCAGTTTTAATCGTAAGTTCATTACTGCCAATTCTAAATTCACAGAATATGTTAAGAACACAAAGTAAAATAATTCTAAAATGCATAAAAACATTAGTTACAGATTTACATTATTATTAATAACAGTATAACTGTAGCTTTCATAATCTTTGAGGGAAACAAATTTGGAAAAGTAAATGGTTTTCAGACTGTGATTCAAGAATAGAAATAGATGCAGAGCCCAATTTTGAGATACTTGACTCAAAACTAAAATGAGTAGGGTTGGATCAACAACACAGTTCACCAATCTATAGCTTCTGTGGTTTTAAGGCCTGTGGGAGAACATTTTTTTAATTATGATGGGAAGTAATGGAGGGATGTAAGTGCCAGAGATGGATTAAGATGCTTGTTTATCTTTGATTACAGAACAAAACCACCAACAACAAATTCCACATTCACATTTTAAGGAAGATGAGGCAGAAAGGGAGTGCAAGAGAAGGGATAGTTCTGAGAATGCATTTTCACAAATGTACTTTTGTTTGACTGGACTGCTGTGATTTTTTTTTTAAAGTCCTTTCACACCATTCAATATATTTGCATATTTTTTTTAAAAAGAACTGCATTGATTTCATTTTGTTTCCATTGGAGTTCTATGGAAGGTTTTCTTCTTTTTTCCTCATTGAATTCAATGGGAGCAGGTAGTGAATACGTTTGGGAGCTGCATTGTTTAAATGACAATTCAAGGATATTTTTGAGTAACATATCTAATCTTTTGAATGGTCCTTGTCTATATATAAACACAACCAAAAAGAAAAAAACAGTCTCTGTTTTAAAGACCTTTGACTACTTCAATCATTGCCCCAGGTAATCCATTCAGAATAATTTTCTTCCGTGTTTTTTGGTTTGTGGTTTGGGGTTTTTTTCTTCCCATATCATAATTGATTTAACAGGTAGTGTGTGTTCTGTTTTGGTTTTCAAAAAGAAGCAATTTAATAGTCAGGCCCCACATTTTCTAAGAGATTTCACAAACAGCAGCATTTTTCAGTCAGACTCTTTCAATAACAGTAGGATTTCTTTCTTAAACTTTCTCTTGGAATACAGTGATAGTTTATGAATTAAGTGAAAAAAGTCATAAAAATAAATATGATTTCACAAGGTTTTATATTGTGTCTAAGAAATCTTATCGGAAACAATGAACTTACATTGAAAAATCCCAGGAAGAGTACTCAGAAAACATTTTTTTTACAAGTACTGTACCCTTTGTATGTTTTTGGTTTTGTAGATGCCTAAGAGGTATAAATACAAATAAAAAATAACAGTTTCACTCTCTATAAGTTAGGAAACAATCTTTCTAAGGCATAAGTAGAAGGTGGAAAATAATTTATAGTTTCACTGCAATTTGTTAATTAATAGTAACTCTATTTCAATTAGCGGGAGAAGAAAATTGAGATTTTAGTGTCCCTGACCTTTATCTTTACCTACAAGGCTTGAGAAGCATCGGCAAAGTGAGTTAAACTGTTCACTTTCTTAAGCTGAATGTCTGGAGGAAAGTTGAAGTGCACTAGCAAGACATAATAATACATTCAAACTTTTCTTCTTTCTCTTGACATTTGAGCTATCAAGAGTACTGCATAATCATTTCCGTCTCCTTTTCCTAGGGGTTCCTGACCTATCTCCAAAGTATGAGAGGTGATACTTGCATGCAGTTGAGACTGAAACTGATACAACCCCATTCCACTCCATGCCAGATGAGTAAAAGATGGATGCAGTTTGAACTACAGTCCTTTGCAATATCATATTTTAGATTCTCCAGAGCTTTTAGGTTTTCACAGTAAAATGAAGGAGTTGAAAATTGGTTTTGTTTGAATTACAAAAGACAGAAGAATACAAGGAAAAAATCTGTCTGTTTCTCATGATACTAGCTGTTACTGCAAAACATCTACATGCAGTTTACTTGAATGACTTGCATGTTAATGTTCATGATTTCAATAATGGACAGCATCATGGCTTGCCTAAGGTCTACCTTAACTTTCAGTATGCTTAAAGATAATAGAATTCTCAAAATGCTGTTTTGAAAGAAACCTAGGAAAGCACAAACTTTTTTGAATTCTGTTCTAGGTAAAAATAAATGCTCTAGAGTGGTGCTTGCTTCTTGAATTTCAGTTTCTACTACTTTTAACTTTCTCTCTCTCTGTCTATGTTGGTGATGAAAACTCACAAAACTTTCATGATGGGTACACAGGGTGAAGTGTGCCAGATGGAACACCAACTTGATTCAGGGTAAAAAAAACTTATTGGAGTGTCAGGAGAAGGGTGGAAGAGTGCTCTGAGTTAATTATAAAGTATTTTCCAGGGTAGAGCATAAATATTCCTTCTGTTCAGAAACATACATAGACAGGGAACAAACAAGATTGAGGATTCCAGGGCACATGCCTTGGAAATGAAATGGGTTTATCTCAAAGGAATTGTGCAACTTGTTTCAAAATGTAAAGTACTGAATATGAAACAATCCTGCTCATGGCAATGTTTCTTCTGAACTATTTTCTCTGCTTTCTTTTTTCAAACTCCCAAGCACATGGAATTTTCAACTGAAACGTTTTGAGCATCTGCAGTGTTCGAGATAGTTGTCTCAACTTGTCAGACATATTCTGCAGACATATGATCATTTCTCTTAGTTTTTCTTGAGAGCTATCACCAAAATTTTAAAAATCACCCTACAACTCTACAGAGCTGTGTGAAATTGAGAAGTCACTCTTACACTGCTTTAAATGAACGGTGAGTGGTGTAAGTGATAAGAAATCCAAAATCTCCTCCAAAAGCAACTATTCTTTTGTTACTCTGGTCTAAATATCCATAAATGTTGAGACTTGATACTTATAGACTATTTATTTAGAAAAACAAATCCAAGCAAAAAAACTATGGATGGTCTATGTCATGGCTTTCATAACAGTAGCCACAGTTCTGATGGGTGTAAAAGGATGCTAGGCAGTTCCCTGTTGTGTATATCAAAAGGGAAAACACCTGGAAAGAAAAACAAGCAAGCTTGCTAGTGTTATTTGAGATAATACTGGAAGTAAGCCAGTCACTTTAGATGACATTTTGGATGTCATATTTGTAGACAACACGTATAGTCTCATGTATTTTCTAAGCAAAAAGTTCACTTTGAAACGACACTTCACAATAATAAGGGTATTTCATATCTTGTCAGATCCCATAGAAACATACTTTGTTTTCTTCTCCGCTGCATTCCAGCTTAAACACAACATATTCATTTTATGAATTTCTTAAAATAAATACATAAATAAAAACTTTGAGGTTAAACTCACAAAATTTTTCTTTGTATTCTGGATAGATCCATTTTTGTGTTGACTTCAGTGGAGAAACACTGAAGACAAGTTCCGTTCAGAACAATTAAAAAAGTGTGTCACTAGATATGCAGTAGCAGATATGCTATCAGTAGGCCCACTCAAAAAGGTTAAATTATATGATCATAAAATCAGTATCCTGCAGTAGAAGGATTGAAATGAACGTGGAGTAACATAGTTGTGAGATTGTCATTTTTAATGGGAAATTGTGTGAGCAGCTTCCATTTTGATTGGACAAAATTCAGACAGATAAAAAGACCTATAAAGTAATTATTAATATTATATATGTGTGTAAATTAAAGCATGAAAGTCTCAAGTCAATTGTTTCGGGTGGCAATAATATTTTTTGTGACTTTGGACTAGAAGTAAAAAGGGCTTTGGAAGTGTTTGGATGCAGCATCCCAAAAGGGAAAAAATATCTCTCAGAAGATGCATAATTTTAGAGTGAAATTGGTGCCTGGTTCTGGGCTACTCAGTGCAAGAGAGACATGGACATACTGGAGAGAGTCCAACAAAGGGCCTCAAAGATGACTAAGGGACTGAAGCATATGCAGAAAGGCTGAGGCAGCCGCAACTATTTAGCTTAGAGAAAAGAAGGCTCAGGGGGATCTTATTAATGTGTATAAATACCTGAAATAACCAAAGAGGATGGAGCCAGGCTCTTTTCAGTGGTGCCCAGTGATGGGACAAGAGGCAATGGACACAAACAAAACACAGGAGACTCCATCTGAACATCAGGAAACACTTTTTTACTGTGAGGGTGACTGAGCACTGCAACAGGTTGCCCAGAGAGTTTGTGGTCTCCATCCTTGGTGATACTCAAAAGCTGTCTGAACATGGTCCTGGGCAACTGGCTGTAGGTGGCCATGGTTGAGAAGGGCAGTTGGACCAGATGACCTCCAAAGGTCCCTTCCAACAACCATTATCTGATTCTGTAACTCTGTGAACCAAGGTACAGTATAGTATTAACACAATAAATCATTATAACAAAAAATGTTTCATATTGAAGCAAAAATTTTTCTATCTAAAAATACACAGCACAAACCCATGGCAATGCATATTGCTTATACAAATTTTCTTTGCATTTGCTAAACCAGCCACCAACTCAGAACTTGCCACTCTAACACCAGTTTCTTATGGGACACACCTCTATGCTCAAGAGTTAGAGACTGAATTCCATTCATGATGCAAATTAATACCTAGTCTGTATAATTTACTCTGTAATATATTGCAATGAAGGCTGCCAACTGTCAAGAATGCTTAAATAAAACAAAGATGACAACGTATTATTTATGTGCATAGAAATGATTGAGACGGAGACAACCATACATTTGTCTTCTGATAACAGACAATAATGAAGATGAGTTCATAACTGTTGATAGTACATTTTCTTAACTGTGTGCCCAAAAGACAGATTGATTTTCTAGATGGCTATGCACATTCTTACAATATTCTGAAATTCCAATGAGTGTTACTGTAACTTCATAAAATTAATGAAAACAACTTTCATTTGAAGTACAATTTTTCAAATATGATGACTAATAGAAACTTTCAAAGGCATAACTTCAAGAATTCAAGCTTACCTTCATCTCTACTCATAAAATTTAGAGGAGCCTTTTGTCAGCTGCAAGAAAGCATAAAATCATATCTATCAACATTAGACATCTAAACAAATAGAAAAAACATGAAAAAGACAATATGTCATGGATGAGTAAGATACCACTGTTCAATATTTTACATTCACACTAACCAACACAATTACCTACCTTACCCATACTTACCCCTTACTTTTTTACACACTGAGAAAACAACACGACTATGGGAAATTAAATTGCTACAAGGTACTGCTTCTGCCTACAATGTTCAGTCTACTTTTATCATTCTTATGGTATTACTGGTTTGAATTTGCTTGCTTGCTTTATTTTCTTCTTTTTGTGAAGAGGATCAATTGAATTAAGACAGAAACTGGTGTGCCTAAGAGTGTTCCCAAAATGCGGAGAGAAACATTTTTGAAGATGGTTATTAATATTCTGATGTAAATCTGCCAAACTAACACATTTTTCTTACTTTTCCTGTAGATCATTTTAGTGTGAAATATAAGTAGTTAATAACTTTATTAAAGTATTAGTTTTCCATTGTCATAACCTAGCCACCCTCTTGTTCAGGGCAGCCTGCAATTGTAACTTCAGGAAACCTTGTTTTTCTGGTCTCTCTAGAGGTAATATTTTAGTATTAAATTTAAGTACAGTAAATGAAAGTTATACTAATTTCACGGAATCACGGAATTTTTAGAGTTGGAAGGGACCTCTAGAGATCATCTAGTCCAATTCCCTTGCTGACGCAGGAATGCTTAGGGCACAGTACTTAGGACTGCATCCAGGCGGGTCTTGAAAATCTCCAGAGAAGGGGACTCCACAGCCTCCCTGGGCAGCCTCTTCCAGTGCTCGGTCACCCTCACCGTAAAGAAGTTTTTCCTAATATTTGAATGGAACTTCCTATGTTCCAGTTTGTGCCCATTGCCTCTCATCCTGTCACTGGGAACCACTGAAGAGTCTGCCTCCATCCTCCTTCAACCCACCCTTTAGATACTTCTAAGCAATTTGCAACTATTGCTTATATGTAGGAAAAAGGAACTAAATGAAATTATTATTTTAAGATAACAACAAACTATATTGAAGAATTCCTGTACTATGAGGGAAAAGTCAGACATGACTAAAGAGGATACTTTGGGTTTTTTTGAAGTTGAGTTTCTGGGGCTCACTTTGAAAAGCTAATGGTTCTTCCAGGCTTTTTGTTGTTGCTCTTTTGGTTGGATTTGATCCACACTCTCAGTACATTTTAGCTAATGTACAAAAAAAAATCAGAAGATGACTACTTGTATAATTGAAGTTGCATTCATTTTATGATTCTTGCTTCTTGTGATTATCTTCATGTGGCAAATATGTTTGATATTATGTTTGATTTTCTTCCTATTTTAACAATGAAATTAGTATTTATAGATTCATTATGAAACACATAAAAATGAAGAAGAATTTAATAAAAAGCTGACTTGAACCTCTTTATCTTGATTTTTATAGTAAGATTAATGTTTGTTGCTGAAGTAATACATCTGAATCTGGGTTTTGGTTGTGTTTTCTTAGTTATGTAGTATTGATGACAGTATTCCTGGCATATACTGTGGTTTCCTCAGTGGATAAGCCTACTTAGTTTTTAAGTCTTTAGGTCATAATTCCTCACTGGACCAAAGCAATGCCTCCTCCTGAAGAAGACCTGGTTTCTGCTTCAACTATCTTACTTCTCATTCAGTCTAATTTGAATTCTTCTGTCAGAGTTACTGCAAATATTTGTTACAAATTCTATATTTCTACAGAATTTTCTACGAATTCTATATTCTATGCACACGGTCCAAAGCTGATGCTGTAGTTCTAACAGTACAGAATTTGAGGGAAGTTATTCTCCCCACTCTGCAGCACTGTGAGGCTGCACTGGGAATGCTGCATACGATTGGGCACATCCTGTTCAAGAGTGTTCAGCTAAGGCTACAGGATGGTCAGGGGCCTAGAACACACCAGCCTTGAGAACAGGCAAAGGGATCCGGATTTGTTTCCTCTGACAAAAAGCCTTAAAGTCCTTTGAAGGAGAATTGCAAATATGATGGAGGCAAACTCTTCTCGGTAGCAACAGACTCAGATGTAATGAGGGGGGCAGGGGCCACGAGCTGTGGTTTTGAAACTTCAAGACAAAAGAAAGCTCGTCACCAGCAGGGCAGTGTAATGTTGAATAGGTTGCCCACAGAAGTCATGGCTCCTCCACCCTTGGTGGTTTTCAGGACTTGGTTAGAAAAATGCAAAGATGACCTATCACAGACCCACTTTACCTGTGAAATTGAGTTAGATGAGCACAGAGATCCCTTCTAAACAGCATTTTATGATGTTATGATTCACTGATAAATAATATTGACTAGTGGAAAAAATACTGGAAACATGTCAGTGACAAATAAATTTTAAACAGGTATCAAAAGAGTTTTCACTTCCCAAATTTTTACAATATACGTGTGCAACTTTTAGTTGCATTTGTTTTGTTTGTATGTTTTGAGGTGTTTTTATATGTCAGATTGAAAGCAGTTTAAAACAATTCTGAATAACTGTGAAGAGATATTAAAAATAAAAATTCCCTAAATCATGCAAAGAAACATACATGCAATAGCTTTTTAGAAATATGCTTACCGAGACTTAAAATTCCTGGTGCAGTTCCCAGGACCAGCATGTCCTATACTGCTATGTTTAGTGACTTGTGACAATATTTTTAAGTACTGAAAGGGCCAGGAAAGTGAAGAAGGATGACTCTCCTCTCGGATGAGTCTGGTTGTACACGATGCATTAGCGGATGTAAAATTAGACCTTGGTGTTCTCAGGAGTAGTGAGTGACTAAAGCAAAGCAGAACTTTGGAAAATGGGATATCTGCCTTCTTGTCACATGGGATTTCCGTGAGGTGTGTCTGTTAGTACGTGAATACAAGATGTGAGATAATCTCTATGGCTAAACCTTATCACAGAGACATGGTATCTTTTCATCAATTTAACTTTGTTCTAAAGAGCTCTAAAGAACTTTTCCCTAATGCAAGGAAATGAGAGACTATCATTCCTTGCTAACTTTCTCAGGATAATTTTTTCATTATTTTGTTATCTCTTAGATGCAAATGCTGATCCAATTATAACTTTTAACAAGAAAAAAAGAGAAAGTGTAATATTAAAACTATCAATAAAATCTGAAAATCACAGTGGAAAAAAGAAAAGGAAGAACAGATGAAAGTCTTGCTTTAGGAGAAAAAGTTAAAGAAAATGGGAAGAACAAAGAAAAAGACAAGGGCATAAGTGTGACGTGAAAAGTTAAAAATTTAACAAATATTTAGCTAAAACAAAATTTAGTTGTTGGCTTCTAACTAACTAAAGTTTAATCACTGCTCATTTTCTGTTTTTATTTCCTATAAAAGAATCAGAAATGGAAAGTATTGACATATGGTATTACAAACTCATTGAGATAAGCTCTAAGGATTTGTCTTTATAGAGCTGTTTGTTCAGATTATCATATGGTTTGAAATAGAAGTTCAATTAGAACTGCAATACTTCATTAGCTTCAGCTACGGTCACTTTCTTTCTTAAATGAAGCACTTATTACTTTATCTGGTATTCTGTGAATTCAGACTCCCCTCCATATCTGGAAATAGTTTGTATACCTGTATATCTCATTCACTTTCAAAGTGAAATAAAATAACTGAAAATAAACCACCCACAGCTCAGAGAGTCAACTTTTGAATGAAGAATTGATCCAGGTTAACCTCTTCTAGTCCTAAATCAACTATTACATAAACTATTGTAATTTTATCAGGCTTATATCACGTAAAAATTGACAGCATAAGCCAATATCCAGACAAGAAAAGACATTTCTTGAATATCTATATTTTCTTTTAAGGATCACTATTCATCTGTTTGGGGTTTTTGTTTGTTTGTTTGATGATTGATTTTTTGAGGAAAGGAGAGTTTGCTTGGAGAAATTCAGTCCCCGCTTAATGTTTACTCATATTACAGACTTGAAGTAGTCTGTAATACAGACTGAAAATTGGCACAAATTATCAAGTAAAGGTAACAATGTATTTCCCCCAAAAAAACCCCAAGATCCCTTATAGCTCTTTAAAAATGCACTTTTATTTTGACATAGAAAATGTAGACAGTTGCTTTCCTATACCTGTAAAGAAAATGTGAGCAAGTAAAGTCAAGTAAGTGGTTACTGTTTTTCATAGAAGATACTCAGCAAATCTGTGATGTCAGCTACCTGGAAGCTTTCACAGTAATAATATGAAGGAGGGGGGTCCATGGTCAAATCCCAGTTCTCTAAACCCAAAAGTAACTCAATTAGGATTATTCACATATTGAGAAGGTGCATACTGTGGCAGGAGCAGCCCCCACTCCTCCCTCCGCCGTGGGTCTAACGTGAGAGTCCAGGGGTATGGTGGCTCATTTGGCAGGAAGCGCTCATGAGCTGCTGGTCACACATGCAGGCAACCCCCAGCCACATACCCCAGGTACCCGAGCCCTAGAGACCACCTCAGCCAATGAGCCCGCCTCAGAGACCCTTGAAAGACCAATGAAAGCTCCATGACCACGACCAATAGGTGACCACAGTTCAGATCTGACCAGGCTATAAAATGGGGTCCCCAATGGACATCCCCCTTTGAGTGGTTCTCCTCAGAGCAGTGGCTCTGTGATAGGAAGCCCTCCCTTTGTGTTGAGATGTTGGCCTCAAAGTAACTTCTGCAGGGATTAGGTGTCCTCGCCTTTTAGGTGAGTGGTTTGCATATTTTGAACCATCATTCTAAGCTTAGAGTTAATACTCACAGTGTAGTAACAGTTCCCAGCTGACATCCTGACCCTGTAAAAAGTTATGTCTGCTGAAGTGTTTGTAGTGTAAGTTCCCTGTTAATTTTTACCATTTTACCTCTCCTGTGACACCATTGAAACCTGATTTTTTTTTTAACATCTTTTGTTGGTCTTACACTTCTACGATGCATACATACAAAATTATTGCAAAACTGGAGCTTAGTACATTAATGTTGTGAAGGTTGTATGATGCTAAACCTCGTAAACTCATTTCAAAATATTATTTATGTTTCTTTTTGTTTTAATCACTGTTTTCTGACTAAATTAAGTAATTGACTGTTGACATCACACTATTACAATTTGTCTGGTATAGAGCTGGCCTGAGATGTCTTGTTTCTGTACTACTTATTTTATTCAGTTTGCCTGAGGTTGCTTATGACTAAAAATGTCATTGCTTTGGAACGTGCTCTAGATAATAAATGTTAGTGTATAAAGTAAGAAAAAAATGTACCTACATACTGGTGAGAGGATTTTTTCCTCTACTGCTCTCTATGATGCTTTTTTCTGTGAAGGGAGTTTTAAGAATTGTAGTATATTTCATTGTGTTCAGTTGAAACAAGTTGGATGAGAAACAGTGCTTTTTATTTTTATATAACAGATTTCTACAATCTTTCATGTATGCCAGATGTACAGATTTCTAAATAGTTTGATTTTTTTTCTTAGGAAATAGAAGTAAGGAAGTGATTTTCTATGAAGACTTGAGGATTGCACAAAATACAAACTGCATCTGATATGGAACTATAAATAAGATAAGTATTATTTTAAAAGGAATGTTGAGTCACAAGGTTGAAACTTCCTCCTCAACTGCATTTTAAATCAAAACAAACAGTTTGGGGCAGAATCCAGAAGTTGTGAAGACAATACTTGCAGTTTGTTTTGAAGAAAGGAAAAAAGTCAATGGAAAGTCAAAAGAAGTTACCACTCAAGAGACTTCAAAACACCATTTAGTTTGCAAGATTCAAGGTTTGATAACTGCCTCAAGGTCAGAAAATGTAATCTGGATATCCAAATAAAAGAGAAAAGAATGAGAATTATGTCTTAACCTAGAGTATCTGTTCAATATCTACTTAACACTTACACTCACGTGGTTAGTTCAGATAAATTTTTTCTTAGGCTCAAGACAGAAAGAGAAATGGAAATATGTTTGGGTGAGGAGGAAAAATTAAATATTTTTTTAGTGAATTACAATAGCCTGGTGTAAAAGTGTCAGGTGTCATGGCTATGTTATACTCTAGATTGTCCTGTCACAATTATAAATACGAAAGGCATACCCACTGGAGAGTAAACATTTATATGAACAGTAAGTTGTTTAACTTCTTAGCTGTCCTCTTAAGAAAAATATTATCCTTGTGTAATTGCACAATCACTTCTTATTTATTGATACTATGACAAATTACATATGTTTTCAGGCATTCCTAATTCTGCACATAATATCATAGAATCGTATAACTGCCCAGGTTAGAATAGACATTGAAAGATCCTCTGGTCCAACCTTTCATGGCAAATAGAGCCTAGATGAGATTATCTAACACCCTGTCCAGTCATATCTTCAAAACCTCCAGTGATGGAGAGTTTACCATGTCCTTGTGGACATTGTTCCAGTGCATGATTGTTTTCACTGAAAAAAAATTCTTTCTTATATTAAGATAAAACCTCTCCTGGTGCAACTTGTACCAGTTGTCCCTTGCCTTCCCCATGTGGTTCCCTGTGAAGGGAATGCCTCCATCCTCTTTGAAGCCACCCTTTAAGTACTGGAATACTGTGATGAGCTCCCCCCAAGCCTTCTCTTCTCCAGGGAGAAAAGACTTAATGCCTTTAGTCTTTCTGCACAGGTCAAGCTCTCCAGCCATTTGATCATCTTCATGGCTCTCCTTTAGTCCCTCTCCAGTCTGTTCTTGTCTTTTTTGAATTGTGGGGACCAGAACTGGACACAGTGCTCCAGGTGTGACCTGACAAGTGCTGAGTAGAGTGGGACGATCACATCTTTATCTCTACTGGTATTGCCCTTGTGAATGCAGCCCAGGATCTGATTTGCCTTTGTTGCTGCAGTGCTGCGCTGCTGACTCATCTTCAGCTTGCTGTCTACCAGGACCCCCAGGTCCCTTTCAGCAAGTCTGCTCCCCAACCACACAGATCCCAGCCTGTACTGGGCTGTTTAGTTATGTCATCCCATGTGCAGGACTTCTTCCTTGTCTTTGTTAAACTTCACACTGTTCTTGCTAGCCCAGCCTTCTAGCCTGCCTAGGTCTCTCAGTAAAATATCTCTCCCTTCTGAAATGTCCACCTCACCACTCAGTTTAACGTTGTATGGAAACTTGGTGAGAGTGCTTTCAATCCCCATTTATGAAGATGTTGAACATTGTGGAGCCTAGTATTGATCCCTGACAGACCTCCCTTGTGACAGGCTGCCAGCCTGAGTAAAAACAATTGATCACCTCTCTCTGAGTGCAACCTGTTAGCCAATTTCCTACTCATCTCGCAGACCATCAATCCAGTCTGTATCTTGTCGGTTTATCTAGGAGAAGGCTGTGGGAAACAGTATCAAATGCTTTGCTGAAGTAGCTGTAACTTCTATAAAATAAAACTAACTCTTCTCCTACAGTCTGCTAATTTATGGGATACCATTAAATTTACTCTCTTAAAGTAATTAGACTTCTTTCCTGATATTATAAGTCATACTTCTGCTCCCATACTCAGTTGTTATATTGGTAATTAAACTTACTTGATTCAGGCTAAAATTAAGCGAAACTGATTAATGTTTTCTGCATACTTTTTGATCTGCCCATCAAAGAGATGTTCATCTGTCATCAAGATTTAAGCAAAGAAATATATTTGTTCTTTAGACCTTCAAATTACTGATGATGAAAGTCGCCAAAGTGAGGATCTATAGTTCTGGGACAGATTTTAGAAGGTATTCTAAAGAGATAAGGATCCTGCAGCTCTGTCTCAGCAAGGAGGAGTATGTTTTCATTCATGTTCTGACTGAAGTAATTAGGAAGGAATACATTGCTGACTGGAGCATGCTGCTTGGAGTTAATGTCCTACAGAAGGAGGAGCAGAGATCTAGTAGTCAGTGAATCCTGCTGAAGAGCCTTAGGGAGGGCTATGTGTGGAGAGATGGGTAGGTGATACTAAATTGTCAATAAGCCGTGATGGACAGGGGCAGGAGCACTGACTATTGGTGCATACCTCAAAAGAAACATAACACTCAAAGCTAAGTGCCTCCAGCTTCCCAAGAAAAGCAGAAGTAGCTCACTAATACATGTCCTGAAGGTACTTGCCTGTTTAGAAATGGTTCATTAATTTTACATTCCATGTGAAAAATCCCACCTTTCTAAACAAATTTATGATAGTTTTAGAATCATAGAAACCTAGAATGGTTTGAATTGGAAGGGACGTGTAAAGGTCATCTAATCGAACCCCCCTGCAATGAGCAGGGACATCTTCAACTAGATCAGGTTGCTCAGAGCCCTGTCCAACCTGACCTTGAGTGTTTCCAGGGATGGGGGATGGGGCATCTACCACCTCTCTGGGCAACCTATTCCAGTATCTCAGCACCCTCAGCGTAAAAAATTTCTGCCTTCTATCTAATTTAAATATTCCCTCTTTTAGTTTAAAACTATAACTCCTTGTCCTATCGCTCCAGGCCCTGCTAAATAGTTTGTCCCCATCTTTCTTATAAGCTCCCTTTAAGTACTTAAAGGCTGCAATAAGTTCTCCTTGGAGCCTTCTCTTCTCCAGACTGAGCAACCCTAACTCTCTCAGCGTTTCCTCATAGGAGAGCCTGTCCTCGTAGGAAAGAGTGTCTTCCACTGTGGCAGTTTCTATTAAAGCAGTTCTCTGCTGCTCAAGTGCATTGATTTTTTTTAAGTACGCCTTTTGCTATGAGGGTATTAGGATGGAAGAATAGGGGCTCATACTCCACAGACAATTTCAAGTATCCATCTACTTTCCAGTAGAAGCCTATCATGTGATTTCTTTTAATAAAAATTAACCACTCTAATTCATCTCAACTTGCATTCAGCAATGACTTAAAATGTATGGAAAAGACAAAGGTTATAACTGTAGGGAAGACTTGACACTTATTCCCCTCGTTTAAGCACTAATTCTTTCTGTCATGCTACTAGAGATGATGCATTATTAAGTAATAGTTGGGAATCTTGCTTTTAATAGGGTCCTCTGTACTATAAAGACAAAGGTAAGAAAGAACAGATATTTATCTTCATGCAACATGCTTAAAAAGATGCCTTCCTCTTTCTTTTGATCTGGCAGTCCTTGATGATGTCTCTGGGACCAAGATGGCTGAGGGGTACCACCCCTTGCTCTGCAACCGTGAGTCTTCTTTTTTACACAGCACTGTCAGAGGATGATAGCTAGGATCTCCTTTTACTTTTGATAGAGCAAAGACTTTTAGCCAGATTTTAGGAGGAGGAAATAATTATGCGTTCAGAGTTGATTCCAGTTGCCTCCTCATGCAGAAAAAGAGCTCAAGTATTAGAATACTGTGAGAGGGTTTCATTCTGGCCATCTGCTTAACTCATCTGAAATATTTAAATATTTTCTGAGCCAAAGAGAAAGTGACAGTCTAGCCTTGTGGTTAGGACACACTCAGCTGGTCTGAATGTTTAATCACAGATGCAAAGTACACAGAGTTAAGATGAGAATCTGAGGTGGAATCAAATGTGCCCTTGAAAGTAAGCTCATAGTTTATACCATTCTACATTTGTTTAGCACTCCCTTTGCAAGGTCATAACTGATTTTTTTCTGTGTAAGGTAACAAGAATTACATCAAGTTATTACTGATGTAATAACTTAACCTAAACTATTTTATTTTTCCCGGATTTGGATCAAATCTATTCATGTCTTAACTGAGGAATGTTTACTTTTTGTGAACTCTCACACAAGGACATAGTTGTCTGAACCCTGAAAATGTATTCCCAGAATATCCTATACTCAGCTAAATCGATAAGAAATGGTGTTTCATATCCCCTTAATCTGAAGTAAAAATTTAAACTGAGTTTTGAATTGTTGAATGAATAAAAATAACAGCAGCACCATCTTCGACAAAGTGTTAATTGCTTGGGGAAGGGGTTTTTTATAACTAGGTGCTTTTCCTCTGCAAACTTTACTTGTTGAAACTACTCAGTGATTTTTAGCTGAGCTTTTGGATACTACGTTCTTAATCAGAAAAATTCTTCCACTTCTGATGAACCTCTAACTGGTAAAGAAGATGTGCACAGAGGAATCACACTGTTATCCAGCATATATGTTATACAATGAAACGGTTAGTATTCTCTCAGTGCTTTGTCTTTTCCAGGATCTTCAGATGTTAATTAAATAATGTTCCCAAATTCCCCAAGAAAAGAGTAAATAATTTTATGCTACTTTATAGATTGAAAGAATAAAGAAGATTATATGACAAACCACAAAGCCTGTGCAACCATAGTAGAGAGGTCTATTCAGGAAAAAAAAAAAAAAAAGAAAAAAAAAAGAAGAGCAATTACAAATTTGTATTTGCTATTTGCTAAAATATGTTATTTTATATTAATTACTCCCTTTATTATCTTAGCCCTACGTGCCTTCTTCAAATTTTGCTTGAACCTGAATCGGTCTGGAATTTCACATTATAAGCATTTCCTGGTTTAATTTTGAGATTCTACCAAGTTTACTACAGATGAGATACTGTAAAAGTATACCTCAGTATAATATTAGCTGACTGTAGCAGACTATGTCTTGAACACTTCCTATATTTATGGATCTATGTGCATTTATATAGTAGGTCCACCTTTTTCTTCAGTGGCTATAAATAGGCTTGGAGAAAGCGCATATGAAGTCCACCATCATTGTATGCCATTGAAGCAATATTTCCAATTGCAATGTGAAACTTTGCCTGCAGGTACTGAGCAACATGTGTGAATGGAGTGAATTACTCTATCTATCCAAGTTGCTGTTAAGATTATCTTGTGAATGTGTCCCACACAGAGTCCTTTAAATAGTTTGATAGTTTGGTACACAGTGATTGAGTATTTTTCCATGCAGTAGCACACTTATTCCCCTTTCACCTTGTTTACTAGGTCAGTATTTGAGGAAATCCTATCTGGTGTCTAAAAAAAGCATTACTTTTGTGCCCTTGCTTTGCTAAGTCATATCTGGGGCCATGCCATAGAGAAAGAAACAACATGAAGCTGTTTTCTAATAATACAGCATTCTCTTTATGATAAATAGCTATTTCATGTACAAAGGTTTGTTCTAAGCATAGAAACAAAAAACTAGCAAGCCATTATTAAGAATGTATTATGTGTAGGAGTGAAAGGAGGAGCAAACACAAATGTGATCTAATACGCATGGAGGCAGGGGGTTAAAACAGTACACAGCCCTGACTTTGATGGGAAATATTTACCTTCACAGTGCCAGTTTAAGCCTGAGATAGGGCAATTATGGATAGAATACATAACAACATCAGGTTTTACTATTCAGAAAGTTACTTATATATTGCTCCTTTTTGTTGTCTTCTAGTGTTCTTATTTGGATTACGATTAAAACAGAGATGCTTTTATGACTATTTGAGATGACCATTATTTTCTGAGAGTAATTACAATAAATGACACTGAAAATTTATGATTGGACTACAGAATGCTGCAAACAAAAATAGATGTAACTAAAAAGCCTAGAGGCTCAGCTTTTACTCTGGAATAAAAATAAGGGATGTCCAGCTTTGTAATAGTAAGCAACAATAAAAAGAATATAACATACTTTATCTCAGCTTCAGAAAGGATATTTGACTTCTTATCAATGACATGAAATGAACTCCCTGTTATTAATATCTGATAGTCTGTCCATATACAATGAATTAGTTTTCTCAGTTAACTCTAAGACACATGAAACATCTCTCAAAAAAATCCAACATAGTCAAAGGACATCTAATAGGTACACAAACCAAACTATTTCTTAACTCCACACATCCTGAAAACAAACCCTCTGAATGTGAAAACAAAGTACCGTTTCAGTATATATTTTGAATCATCAAATTCAAAGTTGAATATCAGAGAACTCAGGCAGCCAGTTCATTCTTATTTTAAGTTCTTGTTCTCAAAGAACAGAAGTGGTAAAATACTATTATTTTAATATTTAAATGTACATGCATTAATAGCTTTCAAATACTTGTCTGAGACAACACAAAAGTAAATAATCAGGTATATCTGAACCTCTTCATTCCTTAAGACTTCTTTCAATTTTGTTAATTTTGAGATGCATTTGACTATTACAGTTTCTGTTGCGTCTGATACTTACCAAACCATAGTTGAATCTGATGTTTAAGAGCTAGAGTATATGTATATAAGCTCAAGGATCTACAAACAGCTTGGAAAAGAATTAATATCAGGTTATCTGACAAAGTGTTTTTAATAATAGTACTCAAAGAAGTTTTAGCAATATAGTCACAAGTATGGTAAATTTTAGTAAACTATTGTGAAGTTGCTAAACCATCTTTTTTACTACATACATTTTTTCAGACTGAAGATATTAGTACTTTGAATATTAAGTCTACTAAAAAGACCCTTAAACTGGTATATGTTGATTTTTTTAAATCACTTTTCTTTTCTCTTTGTACTGTCTTTTATCTCATTTTTCCACCAATATTTATCTGCAACATGCTATCCAGTCCTTACAAATGCATATGCCTAAGTTGCTCAGAAGCAGGCTGTGGTTCAAGTGTTTATTTCTTTCAATGCCTTGCCTTAAACTTTATGTCTCTGCACAGAAATGAATCTTCCCCAAAAATTTAGGAAGAGAGTTTGAGGGATGGCTTAGCTCTTTGCAGAAGTTCTTAAGCAATCATTGTTTAACAATGGATTCTTGAACAGATTATTTAATACTAAGGTTGCCTTCATGAGATCAAGAACTTATTCCGTATGAGGTCTGAAATTAATGGTAGATCATCCATTCAGGACAGAAATAATAAAAATCTTTTCTTGTCTTTCTCAGAATTTAATTTACATGCTTAAACTTTCATATCAATTTTTTGTTATGATTTTTTCAATATTTTCCAATTTTTCAGTATATTATTTGGCATTGTGTAACAATAGCGAATAAGTCCCCTATTAACAGTCCAAGTGTTCTGTCAGAATTCAAGGCTATATTAGATCTTTTATTGTTCTTTTCCCAGTTTGTTTTCCACAGCTCTTAATTTAGTCTTTTCATTAACTGATCTATTTATCATGAAATTCAATATTAGCAGTTGTAGAATTCCCTAGAAGGGAATCACACTAATAACTAGATTACCTAACTAGATTACCTGCAAATACATAGGCTGGCCTAGTTAATATCATGTAGAGTACTGTTGTTGTTTTTCCTACTTTAATTCAATAAAATAAAATACATTTTAAAAGTTTTTTTTTTTTTAACTCATGTTCTCTATAGCATTAGTAATTAGAATATCAAGCAATAAAACTTAATCTATAACAATTTCAGTGGAAATGGGTTGAATTAGAAGAGCAATAGACTATAAGGCTTCATATATCACTGAGTGTCTGATGAAAAAATTAATTAGAAAGACATTTGTAAATGAAGGTTTGCAGAATGCAGAAAAAATGCATTAAAAAAAGAAAGTATTCAGTGTTTTTGGTTTTAATCAGCCAGGTGACATTTTGCTGAAACAGGTCTTTACTGCTGAGACCACACTACAATATGAAGACAATATTTGTAGGATTCAGTATTAGATTGGTTTTCACTATATTCAAGAGACTTTTGAAAGAAAATGGGCATTTGTAGAAGTTTTCAAAATTTAGTGTAAGCTTTTTTATGAATCTGAATAATGATTTTATTTTTCTGAAAGATTGGTTGATCTTGTTTCCAAGAAAAGTATTTCTTTAAACAACAGAAATGTTTGTTCTTCACTGATGTTCACCTGCAAAAATTACCTGGGATCTGCTCTTCACAAGCTGTCATAAAGATTGTGAAGCGCCTCTATATCTGGGGTAAATAATGCCAAATAACCCACTTAAGAATAGTTAAAGTATTCTTTTGCTTTCTATACTGATCAGAACAACCTGGGAATTCCATTTTGTTCTTCTTATTGTTCTTATATCAGCTGACAAAAAAAAAAAAAGGGGGGGGCAGGTGTAATATTCTGACACTAAAAATTAACGCATTAAGGGAGTCACGAGACTTTGAACATAAATAGAAAGATGTATAAAAAGTGATTAAAACATCAACTGTAACAGTCTTTCTCTTTTTAAATTTATACATATATGGTGATGATAGAACAGTGTAATAGTTTTAAAAAATTAAGCTTTAGTTACTTTATAATCCACCCACATAAAAATCTTATGCATCTTGGCATGCCAACATCATGACTAACTTTATTATCTATTATATAAAAAATTTATAAACATTTAATTCTTTTGCGACTGGCTTGATTTCCATGCAGTAATACTAAATCCTCAGGTAATTGTACTATAGACATCACACAGAATTTTTTAAGTTGGAGGCTCACACTCTGTTATTGATTATTGCTGTGAAGAATCAGGGCAAACACCAGCGATGTCAAATACTACCAAGCTCAAAAAAATAAACTATCATGACTGTAAAAGGCAAAAGGTTTAAATTCATAAGTAGGGCTACTTAAAAATATACAGGTAATTTTTCATATGGTAAGCATGGGCTGAACCTACTTCTTGTAGATTTTGCATGCATAGGTGTTCTTAAATAAGTTTTCTCTTTGCTTGGGATTTCTGTAAATCTGAATTTTAAGAAATTTATGGCTAAAGTCAACAACACTACAGTTGCAGTCCTCCACTTGCCACTTTTGCTCATCTTATTCAAGAACCAAATCATAGGAAGTTTTACATGCCTTCTTGCTAGAGACTATTTCAACCTGTGTATCATTAACAAATTACAATTCCATGGTTGGTTTTTTTTAGAGCCTATTACATTCTGAACAGCAACCATTTTAGATTTCTCACAAATCTTATGCAAAAAAAACCCCAACAACAAAATCAAATAGTATTGTTCAAGGCTAAAACTAAGAATAAAGAAATAAAATTTCTTTCTGGGCTTTGTGGTACTTTAAAGTAGGAACAAAATGAAAAGCACAGAAATTAGTATTTTAACTAGTAATACTGATAATTAATATTATTAACCCTTCTCTTTTAAAATGTTGTCATGGTTCCCACCACCACAGTCTCTTGTAAAGATTTCATTAAGGACTGTTTCTGTACTTGATATTATTCACTGGAGTTTTATGAAGGTCTTTGAAATTGAAACTGGAACTAAGGTCTCCTTCTTTCTAAGTGATTGTATGATCTCTTTCGTAGTCTGACCTTTCTGGTTCAATGAACCATTAACTCCTTTATGCAAAGTGAATGAGGACAGGAGTAATGATCCCTTGTTATAAGAGTTTATAATCTGTTGGCCAGGGCACTCGTACTGGATAAGGAGTTTTCAATAATCCCCTTAGGTGGTAGGAGTGGTGAAGAGGGAGGAATAAAAATCCTTGGTGTATATTCAGCAATTGATTTGTCAAATAAGATGGGATTGAAGAGGTGATAAAGAGGAGAAAGGGAAGTAGTACAACTTTTTTTCCTAGCACTGTCCTTTAAGGCAAAGGATTATTCCCTGCTCCTTTTTTTTTTTT
>VYXH01007508.1:118054-132191 GCA_013397275.1 Burhinus bistriatus
CAAAAAAAACCCCCAAACCCACCCCCCCCCCCCCCCCAAAAAAAAAAAAGTCAAAAAAACCCAAACAAAACCAAACAGAGAATATTTATGAACTATGCTTGAAATGAAACACTCCAACAAGAGTAAAGTACTCTGCTAAATACTTCTAAAGGTTACATGTTCACTGTTTCCACACTTGTACCTGTCATTTTAAGAAAAATAAGTGCAGTGCCCCCTCAGACAAGTGAGATAGAGCCCATTTACATTTCTTTAGGATAAGCAGTTAGACCAGAGGATTAGGAGCAGAGAGTAAGGGAGAGATAGGGAACTGGAAAGCACTGCAGCAGCTGAAAATAAATATCAACAGAAGCTGCCTCGAGGAAACTGTAAGGGATGTAATAAAAAGTCTTTACAGGATTATATAAGGTTCCTTAAGAAGTCTCACAGCAGTAGAAAAGAGCATTTTGGGGTTAGGGTGGAGAAGTGATGCTTGAAGCTGGATTACAGGAAGCTGAATTTAGTGACCATTTCCTCCTGGAGAACCTGAACTTGAAGGGAGAGCAGAGTGACATCACCATTCGGCAACAGAAAGTTGAGGGCTGGGAAGAACTGATCCAAAGCAGTATTTGGTTGTTTTTGTCAGTGAAAAAATGAAAAGGGGCAGTGGGAGGAGTGAAGAGTCTGTCCTGGATTAGTCAGCAGGCAAATGACTAGTGCGTGGGGGGGAGCCCGTGGAATCGCAGTTAGCTAAACCCTTCCTTCCACTCTTCCTCCAAGGATTATTCTAAAATTTAAAAAGGATATGTGAGTGGCAGGGAGTGTTCAAACAGATGTTTTTTGCTTAGAACGGAAAGAGGCAAAGGGGTTCTAGAGCTGTTAAGAAATTGACTTGGATCTCTGTCGGCTGCTGGTAGGAACAAAAAAAAAATCACACATCTGTGCATGGATCAACTGATCATAGCTACTATGGAAAAGCAAAGGATATCTCCTGGTTGCACATCCCCAGTTCTGAGTGTCATGCAGGCTGAGGTGCGTGCTGGTATATGGTGCTGAAAATAGGAACACAAGAAATAATGTGATGGTCTCACTCCACAAACGGTTGCAACAGAGTACCTGTCAGGAACAAGACTTTCTAGGAATATTAGCATATGGTCCTAGAAATGTTGAAGCTTGGATGATCTTGACCAATGTGAGTATGTCAGTTTCTGCCGACTGAAGTGCATGTTTGTATACATTACAGCTGTTTGCAGCCTTAGAACATCATAAATCTGGGCAGAAGGCCTTGCTAAGTGCTGTGTCCGTACCCACTTTCACCAACCAGTGAAGGCCAGCCCTGGCAGTAACATCAATTCCAGAGACTGTTTACAACAAGGGTACGAGGCTGTTGTACTCAAATCTTGCTGTGGGCAAGGGGGAGCACACTATCTATATGGAGCTAGCAATTTTATTTTTAGACAAATTAATGTTTTAACAGTCTGATGGGTCAAATTATTAGTCCAATTAGAGTAATACTAAGTAGACTCACAGATTAAATTAACACAGGAAAACCTCATTAATAATACCTTTGAAAGTTCTATACAACACAATTTAGTCATTGCTGCCATCTTTTCTCTGGTGCTATATTCACCCTTCCAGTGAATATAACAGTTCATCGAAATCCCAAAGCTGGCAGATTCAGGCTTCCTCAAGAAGTAAGAGAGAGTGAGGAAATAAGATATGTTGGCCGCATCCTGAGGTCTTTGCCAGCAGGAGCCAGAGGTTCATGGTGGGAATTACTTTCTATTCTTTGCCACAGGGAGCATGATATTGGTGTCTTTACTGTTTCATTTTAGGTTTCCATTTGATTTTCTTTTTTATACATTTTCCAGCTTCTGCCTGCTCCTTTTCCTCTGTCCCCAGGGAAGGGGTGAAAGCTGCTTCACAACCTCCATGCCCCCAGCAGCAGAGCTGGAGCTCAGACAGGCTGGGCAATGGGCACTCAGCCACAGGGCACCTGGTAAACCCAGCTCAGCCCCACTCAGGCCAAGGGCAGCCCAGCCACCCCATGGGACCCAACACAGCCCGACACCTGTGCCCAGTAATTGCAAATATATCCATGTTTACTGGCCTGCAAGACAGTGAGGTGTATACAGTGATGTGTAGGGATAATAATGTTGGTTGTCTGTTGGACCCTGCCATGGATCCTCTCATTTTTCCAGTTCAGCAAGAAAAGTGCCTTGGGATTTTTCAAGGTTGTCATGGCACAGGTAAAGTCATTTGTACCACAGAGTTAATGTGGTGCAGGGCACACAAGGACTTGCTCAGCCTCTAGAAAGACATACGAGGTAACGCATTCTTGTCATGTCTACACTGCATC
Organism: Burhinus bistriatus; assembly: GCA_013397275.1. NCBI lineage: Eukaryota > Metazoa > Chordata > Aves > Charadriiformes > Burhinidae > Burhinus > Burhinus bistriatus. Next base: position 120,390 of record VYXH01007508.1, read on the forward strand.
TTCAGAGATGCACTCCAGGATTATTGCCCAAGGACCTGCAGTGTGGATACAGATGGGGTTGTCAAGGTTAGAATAATAGTATGGGGTTTCTCCAACATAGAGATAAACACTCAGTAGATGTGAATGCAACTATTTATCCCTGCTTTTATAAATTTTCAGAATAAAGATATTGGATAAAATAAGACTACAGGGCATCTGTGGGGAACAGTGCTGGACGTTATTTCCCTATCTAGATGGAAGTACTATTTATAATTACCCTCTCCTGAGTTAGACAGACAGCTTTTGATTCATTTAATTGTATTTCTCTCCAAACTAATTTGATTTAATTTCCCCATAGGATATGCTGTGACATAGCATCAAATACATTTTGAGAAATTTGGATGGATCTGCTTCCTGCATGCCTTTCTCACAGTTCTGCAATTGTATCTGCACCTGAAAATTGATCAAGATGGCTTGGGAAATTCTGTCTCTATGAAAACATTTATGATTCTATTTTATGACTGATTCCACTCTTTTCCAAACATCAGCCTCATTCATTAACAAATAACGTTGTGTGAACAATATTAGGTGCTAACATCACTTTCTCTTTCACATTTTTATATTTTAAGGTTGCAATTTATTAGCGCTAAAGGCTCAGAAAGTTATTCTGTACTCTGCAGCTTGGTTTCTGTGGTTCCTTCCCTGTTCACATTCATCAGGTATAACATAAACAACTCTTGGTCAAAGTTAGCCTTTGTGGAAGGTTTTTAATTGCTTGTTTTTAATCTAAATTGTGCTTTGTTCCCTTCTGGTTTAGTTTCACAGCTAATCATTTAGCCTTGGATTTTGGAATACTCAAGTGACCTCCCTGTTGTCCTATCTTCCCACTTTTTTCCTTAGCTGCAAGATGTAGTCCCCAATTATCTCACCCTTTAATATCTTGGTATATGATTCTTTTGTTAGTTTATTGGCTTCTGATATGTAACTCAGTTGCAACCCTCTTCCCCCCCTCCCTTTTTTTTTTTTGTATGCTTCCTCCAGTCTTTAACAAATTCGCTGTCTAGCAGCGACACTGAGAACATGAAATATAGTTCCTACATTAGATCAGACTAGAGATTCATCTTGTCTGGTCTACTATTTCTGACAGAGGCCAATATGTGAAACTTCAAAGAAAAAATGCAAAATGATGAACCAAATTCTATTTCCAGGAAAGCAAAATTTGAAGGATTACAAAACCAGTAATAAAATCAGCAGAAAGAAATAATCCTTCATAATGTATTTCAGCTATTTCTCTCCCATGATGAAAAAAGATGCAATCATCTTATGATTTAGAATAATTAATTTTTAAATGCTGGTTCTTTCTAACAATTGATCATGCCAGGCAGATGCATCCTTGGATTTTTAAATGACCTTTGCAAGACATTCAGCTGTTAATTTCCAAAAAGGCAGAGGTTTAAAAAGACACATAATTTATCTCCTGAAGCAGGTATAAGCCTAGATGTATCTGACATACCACAGAAGCTTCAGGTTTAAGCTTCAAAACATTTAAGCTTATTAAAAAAAAAAGAAAAAAGAAAAAAAGTATATTTTATGTAAGGTTTCTAGTAGTTTGTCAGATTTTGAAACTGTTAAACATTTTTTCTATCCTTTATATGCAGATTTAAACTGCGTTTATTGTACAGAAGGGGCCTAATTTCTAATATCGTTTTTTTTAAAAAAATGAAAAAGTTAATACCATTTAAAATTTTTGCTATGTTTAGCAAAATTTTGGAGAATCATAGATGGTTATGTATGTAAGATTAATATTTCATGCAACAGGCGTCATCAAGTGTTTGTTTATTGCCTATTATTTTGATAAAAAAATATTTCTTGCAACCTGTAATGACCACTGTGCTGGAAGCAGCATATGCATTCCTGTAAAGAACATATTGTATTGTGGGCTTAAGAAATAGCTAGTAAAACATCAGAGTTTTGATCTTTATTTTATGACCAGGACAAGCTTGAGAAGTGAACCCCTGTGAACCTCATGAGATTCAACAAAGCCAAGTGCAGGCCCCAGTATCAATACAGGCTGGGGGATGAAGGGATTGAGAGCATCCCTGCCAAGAAGGACTTGGGGGTACTGGTGGATGAAAAGCTGGACATGAGCTGAAAATGTGCGCTCGCAGCCCAGAAGGCCAACCATACCCTGGGCTGCATCAAAAGAAGCAAGGCCCACAGGTCAAGAGAAAGACACTTTACAGGAAGACCTGGATAGGGTGGAAGAGCAGGCGGACAAGAACCTTACAAAGTTCAACAAGGACAAGCGTAAGGTCTTGCACCTGGGAAGATATAATCCAGGAGTACAGCAGAGAGTGGGATCTACCCAGCTGGGGAGCAGCTCTGCGGAAAGGGACCTGGGGGTCCTGGTGGGCAACATGCTTAATATGAGTGAACACTGTGTTGCAGCAGCAAGAAAGTCAACAGGAGGCTGGGTTGCATCAACAAGGGCATACCAGAAGAGATAAAGAAATCATTATTCCACTCAGTGCTTGTCAGGCCACACCTGGAGTACTGTGTTCAATTTTGGTCCCCACTATACTAAAAAAGATGTAGACAGGCTGGAGAGGGTCCAGAGAAGGGCCACAAAGATGATTAAAGGACTGGGAAGCCTGCCATATGAGTAAAAGCTGAGAAAATGGGGCTTCAGGGAGACCTTATCACGATGTTCCAGTATTAAAGGGTGGCTACAAAGAAGATGGACTCTTTTTTTACAAGGAGTCACATGGAAAAGATGAGGGGTGATGGGTACAAAATACTCCTGTGGAGATTCTGATTTGACAAAAGAGGAAAATTTTTCACAATGAGAACAATCAGCCATTGGAATAATCTCCCCAGGGAAGTAGTGGATTCCCCATCATTGAACAATTTTAAGATTCAGCTGGAGAGGGTGCAGGGCCATCTTGACTAGACAGTGCTTTTGCCAAGAAGGGTTGGACCAAATGATCCTTAAGGTCCCTTCCAGCCTGGTATTCTATGATTCTGTTTCTATGATTTTATGATTCTGCTCCTCCAGTCTGGTGAGACCTCACCTGGAGTACTGCATCCAGCTCTGGAGCCCTCAGCATAGGAAAGACATGGATCTATTGGAGAGGGCCCAGAAAAGGGCCACAAAAATGATCAGAGGGATGGAACACCTCTCCTATGAGGACAGATGAGAAAGCTGGGGTTGTTCAGCCTGGAGAAGAGAAGGCTCCAGGGAGAACTTATTGCAGCCTTTAAGTACTTAAAGGGGGCTTATAAGAAAGTTTGGGATAAAATTTTAGCAGGGCCTGTTGCAACAGGAGAAGTCATAATGGTTTTAAACTAAAAGAGGGAATATTTACACTAGATATAAGGAAGAAATTCTTTACTGTGAGGATCGTGAAACACTGGAACAGGTTTTCCAGATGGTAGATGGTAGATGCCCCATCCCTGGAAACATTCAAAGTCCGGTTGGACAGGGCTCTGAACAACCTGATCTAGTTGAAGATGTCCCTGCTTATTGTAGGGGAGTTGGACTAGATGACCTTTAAAGGTCTCTTCCAACCCAAACTGTTCTATAATTCTATGATTTTATGAATTTTCTGCTCTGTAGCATAAACATAGAAATCTAGTATTGGTCAAGGATCTCTTCTACGATTAAGGCTTTTTATCAATGTATGTAATTGTTCAGAATTGTTCTTGTTAATTGTTCAGTGTTTTCTTTAGATCAGTTAGTAACACACAAAAAAAATCTTGCTAAAACACCAAAAATTGTTTCGAGGTGAATAAAATATTTCACTTGAGACACATTTCTACTTTCATACACTTGCTGTAGAAAGGAACACAATGTTTCAGCAAGGGCGTAGCTTCCAACTTTTATGAGTTCAGTCATAGACTAGTGCTATTTTGGATATCTATTATGTTTGTCCTTTTGAGTGTTCGGCATCTGGTATATCTAGAAACTATATCCACTGCATATGACTGATTTAATTGGATCACAAAACTAATCATTCACAGAGGTCTACTTGCTAGATTGGTCTCCTAGTTAGATTAGTTTAGTTTCAGGTATTTTAAAAAGGTTAACCTTGTATTACATTGATGTGGTCAGTAGCAAGCCCTACAAATGTTGACGTTTGAAAGCAAATTTTGCTTGCCCCTCAATCCGTAATGAGTCAGACTTTATATTCAAGAACTGCTATATAAAACAATAAAATCTTCACAGATTTTTTGATGGCTAGAATTGGAAAAAGACTTTACATGATGGAATATTTACACATTCAAGTGATCCCATTAAGGCCATTTTACCCCTTTTCCTTAGGAATTTGAATTATATTTGATTATATGTATATAAAGTGATCATCAGTAATTCTACTTTTTAATAATAAAGTTCTAAGTAGTTTAATATGTTTTCATAATTTACCTTTCACATATTTTTAATATTAAACTTTGGGGAGGTTGTTGTATGTTTACATCCAAGTAATATTACATAAACAACCTCTTACAGGCATGTAAAAAATAAAAAAAAATCTAATGGAAGTTCATTTCAGTACTGAAAAGCAATTCTGGGTACCTAATAATTGTAATGATTTCAGTTCAAAAGATAAGGACAACTTCACAACTATTTTGCCACATTTTTTTATTCTGAAAGTATGTGTTTAATTTCCTAGTGCAAGATGCAGAAAGATGACCTATTCTCCTCCACAAACAGAACGGTATTTTCCAGGAGCACTTTAATTGAATTTGTACCTTATCGTTACCATTCCTGTACAAAAAGTGCCTTAAGAGGAAATAAAAATCAAGGGCATATATTCATGGTAATGCTTTTTTTTTTTTTTTTTTTTTGGAGGGGGGGCAGGGGGGAAGACTTTAGTGAAGAATGGAGGAGATAGTAACTCTTAAATTAAACAAAGAAAAAACACATGTACTTCTGTATGCACAAGGAATATGTAAGAACTAGAAAAGAAGTGCTAAACCATTGTCACGTTCTTAGTTTGAAGAACGGAAATGTAATTTTGGCAATACTTGTAAGAAAAGGAGGGAAATAAGAATTAGATGAAAAATTGTGTGAAGTATTAGATCTAAATATAACAATTCTTGGGGTTCAATTATAAGGAAAAAATACTGATGGCATATTAAAATTAACTTCCTGACCATAGCATTATTTTGGCCATAAAATGAGTGACCACTGACATACATACTGATAGTGGTCAATACTTACTGCCATTCATACTTACGTGCAAATATCCTCTTTATATAGTTTAGGGGGTTCGTGACATTGCTTATTTGTTTGCTTGCTTGGTTTTAGTGTGGCTGCTTTTGCGACTTTTGCATTTTGATTTTTTTTTTATGACATCTTCACATCATTTTAGGCTGTTACCTAAACTGGTCCACAAAAAGCAAAACAGAAACCTTACAAAGCTACTGCTGCCAAGATTGAACCTACTGTAAATTGAAACAAACAAAAAAAGCAGAAGTAAAGGCTTCTGGAGAGGCCTTAGAAATTGACAGAGAGACTTGCCTTGCTGAAGGGCCTGCTGAATACAAAAAAGAAAGCAAAAAAGTATCTAGGTGAGGCCATAGGAAGTGGGAACCAAGTACATGAGGGAGATCATGTGAACCAGTTTTGTAATCCTCTTAAATAGCACAGTGTAACTCATATCAGGGTAAAGCACAAACTCATTTGTAAGGACACTAGAAAGGTTTGACTTTGGGACTAACAATGTGATTTTATGTTAATGAATTGGGAAACCAAAGTTAATAGCTGGGAATTGCAATTATTTTTCTGAAACAATCTGAGTTAGTTAAATATATTTGGTGGCAGCAGGGAGATAATGTTTAAGTCGCAAGACTAGAATACAATAATTCTTGTGTATCCAAAGCATTACCTGGTGAAAAGCAAGAATGATAAATATTTACCATTTGTTTAATGGAATAAGGCCATCAACAAATAGCTATTTCACATGACCCATGTATAACTTCTTACTGAGGAAATGAATAAAGGAAACTAATGAGCACAAAAATTAAAAAAGACCATAAATAAATAAATATGAAGCTTTTTTCCCAAAATAAGACGACTCATAAATACAATCTCCCATTTGAGTGAATGATTAATCCATACTTGTCAAGTCCCCTCAGACCTCCAATCTTGCTAGGTCTGATAATGATCCTGTGAAATGACTTAGAGCTCTAGTTGACAAACAAGTGTTACTGTTCTAAGGGACTTTGTGACTTCCTTCGAAGGTTTGCAAAATAGCTGCAAAATAAAGAATTTCGGTGTATTATTGCTTCTTACTGTCGCTTTTCAGAGATAATTTTTGTAGCTGTGATTGACTTCAGCAGAACAGCAGCTTCAGTTCATTCATTGATTTCAGTTGAGCTGTTGACTTTTTAGTTATGTCCTGGGATAACATGGCATACTAAACATAAACCATCTTTTCTCAGGGGAAGAATATTAACATTTTGCAATTCTGTTGTAGCCCTCTTGTTTTTTAATTTTAGCCTTGCTTTGCAAGTAAAATATATGTGGATTTGTATGCACATCTATTTTAAGACTAGAGATTTCTCCTTGACTTTTTTTCTGTTACGTCAAAACTCAATGCCATGTATCTTCTTGGATATTTTTTCTGTTAAACCATGATACGAGAAGAGAAAGAATAGAGCATATGTTCAGGATTAACTCCCTCTGAGGACCAAATTTCTCATTTCTGACAATGTCTGTTTCTTAATCTATATGATATTTTTCTAGTTAGACTTACAAACAACTGTTTCTTCCAAGCCCGAACTCCATTATCTTGAATATCAGAGCTGCAAATGTAACAAATGTAAAAAGATTCTGTTCCTTGCAATAACTGAAGTAACTCATTTTTCTGAGCGACCATGCTTTGACACACCTCCATAAAATCATCCAAACACCTTTCCTACAATAGAAGAGGGAATGCTTCATTCATATTTTTTGACATGTAAAATGCCTTCAAGAGGGGTTTTGGTATTGCTGGGAAAAAAAAAAATCTGGAGAATATAGATGGAAAAGTTTTTCCAGTTTTAGACTTCCACTTAAATATATAAACACAGGGAACTTATTGAGTTATTGCACTTGACTTTACTATTTTTAAACAAATGAATCTTAAATGTTCTTGTGTACATTTAGTTGCTTTGAATGACCCAGAAAAATCACTTTTGCATCACACCTCCTGCAAAATCAATAACATTTATGGATACTTTGAGAATCATTCATCAAATCAATTACATTTTTACACAGTACATGAAAAATATGCATAGGATTGCTCCCATTAAATTATGATGGACTACTCTATAAAAGTGTAATAAATTAGAGGTTTTCATTTTATTTAGTTGTGACGTTAATATGTTTGACCTTACTCCGGTCAGTCACCATTAGATATATTTTTAGGATAATAGTAGTATTTTTTAAGGTAGCAGTGTATATTCTAGTATTTTAGATACAGGACCATATTCTTCATTTTCTTTAATAGCTGCATGAAGACATCTAACACCTTTACTGCATAAGATTAGTATCTTTAGCAAGGACTCTTATTAAAGAATAAAACTGTTCTGTTAGTATAATATAGATTTTCCCCTGTGCCAGTTACAAACTCAGGAAAATAATTCCTGATTCCAAAAACTGTTAAGAGTGTATGGAGTAACTTTACTACAAAACAAAGAAGTCATTAGCACAGGTTCATTAATGGACCCTATACCAGTTCAAAACACAGCAGTAATTTTGAAAATCATATTTCCCATGACCAAAGTTTTTGCAAAAAAATTATGTTTATTAATCTCATACTTCAGGTAGCCTGCTGTCTGTTTTCAGGGACCAGAAAAGAATAATGCAAGTTAAGAGGAAAAATAACTTGGCTGAATACTTTTATATGTTTCTGAATAGAAATTAACCACACCTGGACATAGGAGGTAGAGCAGATTGCACTTTTATTTTTATTGTTACTTAAAAAAAAAAGAAAAATCAAGTTGGTGGTTCTTGTTCTACTACTGAGAATTTGAAGGTGAGGCTTAAGTCAGGTGTAAATTGCATCTGTCTAGAGAGTACCTTGGGTTGATTTATTTTTCTTCCTCTGTAACATACAGAGATGTCTGTTCTGTCTGCTATTTGGACACCAGGACTTAACAAAGCAGAAGAAAAAAATGTTGCAGGAACAGAGAAAAATAAATCTTGTTATTTTCTATTCTTTTCATAGGTTACATCAATTTATAGGGTTTTGATCTTTCCTATAGTACTCTGTTTTTTTCCATAAGGTATTAAAAAAAGATTGTTTTTCTTTGTGTGGTGGATGGAGTAGGCATTGGAAGAGATGTTCTAGAAACCTTTCCCAACGGGACCTCTTCTGAGTTGGAGATGCTGAGGGTCTATATTTCATTGCTCAAGGTTACTAAATCAGGACCTAGGCTTTTTGTCAGCCTGGAGAAGAGAAAGCCTGGGGGGACCTAGTTTGCAGCCTTTCACTATCTAACAGATGGATAGAGGAGGTGATGTCAGTCTCTTCTCAGACGTGAACAGTGAGAGGGTATAATGCAACAGTCACAAGTGGTTGCAAGGGAAACGCAAAAGTAACAAAATCCTATAACAAGGGTCATTATGTACTAAAACGAACCATTTGGAGATGTTGGGGAATATCCATTCTTGGAGTTTTCAGAACTTAAGTGGACATAGCCCTGAGCAAGATCACCTAACTTCCAGTTAGCTTAACTGGAAGTTAGGCTCTGAGAAGGAAGATGGATGAGGTGACTTCCAGAAATCCCATCCAAACGAAATTATTCTTTGAATTTATGTAAAGAAATACTTAGTGAGATATACAGACTCTGCTGGAGGTTTGTTTGATTATTTGTTTCTTTTCTACAAATAATGTACTACTGTGAAATGTATTGCCTCCCTGCAGTGTTCAAACTGATTTTTTTTGTGTTATGGTCCCACAAAATTGCATGTATAGTTCTAATCACAATGGATTGACTCAGAAATGTCTGGCTCAGTTAATTACCTCTTTATTAGGGCTCTGATGAATAGTTACGGTCACAGTGTGTTAGTAAGTGCAAAAACATTGTCATGTAGGTTGTGCTGCTTTTGTTGTGACCACAGCAGCTAACATTCATTGACTAGTATTCACGTTTGCGTCCCAACAGCAGGGTGAGCAATTTGATCTGCATTCAGATCACAAAATCCATTTTGTTCCAAACCATGTGGAAGGCATCCATTGATTCTGAATCTCTCTCTTCCATAGGTGCTTGTTCCATTACAGACAGCATGTGTAATTTCAAATCCAAATATTTTTGTATTGGTGTCTGATGCTATTTTCTGCAAGTATTAATTTACAACAAGCTTGCAATGGCAGCAGCAAATGTGAGTTCAGTGTATTAAGTACTATATATTTTGCAATTTTTTTGACAACTTTCACTTTTACCTTTATATGGAGTCTTATTTTAACTACTGCTGATGGCAAATGAAAAGAAGACCTCTCTAACCACATTTTATATGTGGTCAGAGTGGTCTTCTTTTTATTTGTCATCAGCAGTAGTGGCCTGGTGTATGAGCATTCTAACACTTAAAAGCATATTCTGGAAGTGTGGTGTTGAGGGAGATAAAAAAGGGATTCAGCAGCAGTGAGCTATAAATCAGCTCACTTAGTGTAGTTATTATGTCATATGTCTTATGGCACTGGTTCATTGAAATACCCAGCTATTGCCACTATTAACTGAGAAAATTTATCCAACGCAAGTATTGTAGCAATTCTTTCCAGTTTTCACTAGAGTTGTATTTTAACAACTGGATTTAATTCTAGCAACTGGTTAAAACCAAAAGAAAATGCAATGAATCCTTATTTTATTATGATTTTCTAGTTTTAAGGTGCCACCACTATTTTCTGTTTTCAAAGTAGGAGAGAAACTAAAAGCACTTGTTTAAGATATAATTCATATACAGGCAAATAAAATGAATCACAGAATCATAGAATGGTTTAAGTTGGAAGGGCAGGGACACCTCCCATTAGACCAGGTTGCTCAAAGCCCCATCCAACCTGGCCTTGGACACCTCCAGAGATGGGGCCTCCACAACTTCCCTGGGCAACCTGTTCCAGTGTCTCACCACCTTCACAATAAAGAATTTCTTCCTGAGATCTAATCTAAATCTACCCTCTTCCAGTTTAAAATCATTACCCCTTCTCCTATTGCTACATTCCCTAATACAGAGTCTGTCCCCACCTTTCCTGTAGTCCCCCTTTAAGTACTAGAAGACTGCTATAAAGTCTTCCTGGAGCCTTCTCTTCTCCAGGCTGAACAATCCCAACTCTTTCAGCCTGTATTCAGAGGAGAGGTGCTCTAACACTCTGATCATCTTTGTGACCCTCCTCTGGACCCGGTCCAATAGATCCATGTCCTTCTTATGTTGGGAGCTTCCTTTTAAACCTCCTTTTTATACCCTCTCATAAAGGTATTTTGAATGTTATTCTACAGTTGGATTGCACTTTCAATTATCTTGGGACCATTTTGCACAGGATTTTTAGAAATAATCTGTAAGCTTACATATATTTTTTGTTTGTTTGTTTGCTGATTTTTCATTTGGTTTGATTTTTTTTTTTTTTTTTAAATGTGAATTGCATATGGCAGGCAAAGAAAATATTAGATGCTAGTATGTTATATGCCATATTCCAGTTATCTAATGTCAGCCTGTCAGGAGTAATCTTATTAACTCTGGGCTTTTTTCTGAACACTGTGCTTCATACTTTGCCAGTTAAGTTTGTCTCAAATTTATTCTTCTCCTGTTCTCAGTCTTAAGTTATTTTCTAATGTCATGTTTTCATTAAAGCTCTCTTGCCTCCTTGCAAGCATACATCGATCAGAAAGCCTTCTAGTATAACCTTCTAGTTCTCAAATCCCACAGTCTCATTCCTTTATGTACTTTCCAATTACAGCAAAATAAAAAATCCTGCTGTATTAACTTACTGAATTTTTAAATTGGTATTAAAAGAGAATAGGTAACAGCCTACTGTTTAAATATTTTATGTGTATGCAATTTCCAGAACCACTGAAGAGAAATGAATGACACACAAAACAGAAAACAGAGGAAAAGAGGTGTTGTAAGCACTTTTCTTTTCCTTTGTCAATTGTGACTGGTCAGAGTTGTTTAAATTTATGCCCTTTGTAAGCTTTTAAATAAACTTGGATAACAATGTCAATCGTTTGTGAATTTTGCATGACATGTTTTGATGGGAATATTCTTTCCCCATACCTTCAAAATTTGCAGGTTGGCAATCTCAGAGTTATCATTATCAGGCGAATGGCATACTTGGTCCAGTCACTCCTTTCTAGCAGTGCTTGATGCCAGCCAGAGCTGGCTCAAAGCTTCTCAACAGAATAGGCAAAACTCAGGTTTATGTTTGGTGGATTTTGGGAAGATAAGAGGAAAAAAGCTAAAGAAATGTTAGCTGTAGCTTTGAAAAGCCAGAAGGTTGGTGTAGGTGTAACTTCAGCTCTGAGGAGGACAGGTAGGGTTGTGGAGCTTAGTGGGGCATAAGGGAGCTGTAAGTAGACCATACCCCGTTCTCTTCTCTAACTGAAATGTTAGTAGACATTGAATCCTAACTTTGCTGAAGCACTGCCCTATGTCTCTGCTGCCTTCGGATTTGTTGTGGGACTGGACAGGGAGGGGAGGGAGGAGAACAGTGACAGCAGCTGATCCTGGGAAGGACTCCTCCTTTCTGCAGTGGCAATGAGGCCGTCATTCTAAAAGGAGTCCAGGCAAGATTGAGATGAGCTGTTTTGTAACTTCGTGGCTCCTTCCCCCTCCCCCTCCCCTTT
>VYXH01007508.1:132466-143120 GCA_013397275.1 Burhinus bistriatus
ATTTTTATTTTATTTTAAATTCCCCCACCCCCCCCCTTTCACACACACACCTCCCACCAAGGGGTGTGTTGGTGTCAGAAAGTGTTTGATTGCCCTTTTATCCTCCTTTGGATTTTAATCATTTATGGAAACTGACATTTATTAATTTATTTCTTTATTGGGGATATTCAGAGAGTAGGGACATGGAAAAAGGAATTTAGTTAGTCTGCAAATATTCAAATGTCTATAGAGTATCTACTTCCCCTTTCCAGCATTGCAGTTATTGGCAGTTAAAATCCCAAAAATCAGCTCTTTGTGCAGTTTCCTTAACTGTGATAGAACTACAATATTGTATAAATTTTCTGAACCTATATTTGCCATTCTGTTGTCTGAATACATTTCTCCCAACTCCTTTTTTTCCTATTTTTCCCATCCTCCTAATCTGTGTCTTACGCTATATATCACTGATGACAGAAACAAGCTTTGTACAGAGCAAGGTCCTGGAAATGCTTGAATTTCTGGAGAAAGCACTAAAGGAAACACTGTGGAGCAGACAAAGATGTGTGTCAGCTGGCAAGTGGTAGCTTGCTCCTGTATAAGGCAAACATTTTTGTTCTTATTTGCTTTTACGTGTATGTACCTTGTTGTTGAACTCGGAAAAGTACTGTTTTGGGCCTCAGTCTGTATAGCTGGTAAGTCATCCGAACTGCTTCTGAATTAGAACCTGGCTACCTCTGCACAGAACTTTGTCAAAGAAATCTTCCCCTATTTTCATGATAATCTGAAACAAACCCTTTCATTTCTTCACTATCATTTGTACAGCTCTTCCCACCAGCTGATCAGCCTTCCCTAAAGTAAACTGGACTAAAATTTTCCTCCTTTTCCCTTTTTTTTTCCTTTTCCCTTTTTTTCCTTTTCCTTTTCCCTTTTTTCCTTTTCCTTTTCCTTTTCCTTTTCCTTTTCCTTTTCCTTTTCCTTTTTTCCTTTTCCTTTTCCTTTTCCTTTTCATCTTCCTTTTCCTTTTCCTATCAGTGTTAGAAATCAGAGCATTCACTTTGTCATTAAACAGGGCAAATGTTTTGGCAAGACCTCTTCAGGTTGTTTTCTGAGTGGCTCACTGGTCAGCTGAACTAATATTAAGGCTGAGCACCCAAACAACACGGACAATGAGAGTGGAACTGTTGCTAACTATTGATGTACTTATTTTAAACTTACGAATTTCATCAAAGGAGTTTCATTAGGTGAATGCCAGTGTTCTACATGAGAATTTTGAATTCATCATTCAAAGCAATTGGAGAGGAAAATAAATATTTTGTGGAACCTTTCATTACTTCATGACAGCAGCTGGGTTGCACATGTGCACATGCAAACACATCTTCAAAGGTTGCTGCTTTTATGACCTTTTCAACAGACTGGGGGCTAATTAATTCTTAAGGAATAGTTCTCTGATCACAGTTGAAGATGAACTGTCTTTTCTTGTACCGAAGACTGACTTGTGGTATTATGGAGCACTACGTCTGTTTCCTAATAGACATGTCATAATGTATTAAGTCATACAATAATATCCTGAAAAGACTGATGCAATGATTTTTGGCATGTCGTATCTTGATGTGTCAGCCAAGGAAGTAGAGCATACACAGATGGAACTCATCTGTATAAGGCTTGTATATGTGGAGTTTTAAGAAAAATAAAAATATATTTCATGAACAGCACAGAGCATGAGAAAAACTACTTTTACAGTAAGCTATAATGTTTAGAATTACTTGTTAGACTGCCGTATCTTAGACACTTCAGAACTGTGAATACTGGTAAATTTGTGTAAAAAAAGGTAGTAGCATACATATGAAAAATAAAGAATCCATGCTGTAGAAGGAACTAATAGGGATCCATTTTGAGCAATGCACAACAGGAGTCTTCTTCATAGTAAAGTTTGAGGCCCTAATGGACTCTTAACACCTTCAAATTCAAGAAGTAAATATAGTTAGGGATGGGGAAAATTCAAACCTAAACTGTATCTTGGCATATTTCTTCTTGTATAGTATTCCTGGTGACAATGTCAAAAAAATATTCACTGATAGACATAGAAAATGAGAGCAAAACTTGGAAGTTTTCTTTTAAAATTTAATCTATAAGATGAGCAGTAGACAAAGTTATCCAGGCACAAACCAATTAAAACCACCTGTTAGGTACTAGCTACCTTAAATATACAAAAGCTCATTTCTGTTAGTAGATCATAAATTTTTAGGCCCATTTATATGGCTAAGGAAGTGTTTCTTCAATTTGCCTAAGTATGTGAGTAACAAACACTGGGGGCATTGTAGGTAAGGATAGTTGGAATCTGATGGATTTGTCTTTTGCTCCTGAGCTGGAAGATTTTATGGTAAGTAATTATTCAGCCATATAGGTTGCGTATAGTGTTTGTGTCCATCACCCCCAGCTCCCTTAAGAGCTTCTGAGGCCAGAAGAAGCAGTAACTGCAGATATCTCAATTTGTATTTTAAACAAGAATGGTTGTAAGACAGTAAAGCTACAATTAGCTACTAACTTTTAACCCCATGTCCTAGATTTTTGAAGGACATCTTTCAGAATGAATTCTTATTTCCATGTTCTAGTACCATTTCTTCTAGTTACACTTCAGGTTTTCTGCCACATTACAGCACTTCTTAGAGAATTAAAATAGCTGCTTGTGTTCAAGGTAAAAATATTCTCAATTGTATGTTTTCTTAGAAGATATTCTGAAGAGTATAATGGTTGAAGGCAATGAGGTTGATGGGTCTCCTGGTTAGTATGTCATTCTTCTAATTAATTTAACTAAATCACAGTAATTTACAAGGACCTGGTTCTAAATTTCTTATATTACAGATAAAATTCCTGGAATTAAGAAGAGGAGACTCTTAGCAGGATTGTAGTCCTTTCTAATAAAACAAAGAGTCCTTGATGATCAGGGGAAAATTTGCACATAATAGGGTGTTAATTTTTATGTACGTTTATAGAAGTAATGTGGTAATACTACATATTTAATATTTTCTGTCCCATCTATTATCCTGCCCTGAATTTTGTGGATAACACAAAGTTAGAAGATTACCCTTGTTTTGATGTTCTATTTTTACATCAAATAGTGATCCATTTCTTTTACTGAAAGAAACATTAGAAACAATGTTTTAGAACATCCCAGCTACAGTGAGAAATATGCTTTTAAAATACCTCAACCTTTTTGATTTATTAATAAGTAAAAGTCACTGCAGTTGTTTTCTTGAAGAAAAAGCACATGTCCTTTTCCCACCCTTTTACATCTGTAACTTCTAAATTTTCTCAATCTACTAAGGTCAGAAAACATTAAACAGATAAACATAATGTTTAATTCAAAAATCACCAATTTGTTATGATCAATTGAGTTGATATCTTCCTGTGGCAGTTACAGAGTTAGATGTATGTTTGCCCTACATTAAGATGTCCATTTCGGGACATGGCCATCGCATAGAGTTTTTTTGAATGCCCTAAAGTCAACATGCCTTCAAGAAAGATAGTTGTCAGTAGATAATAATGAGACCAAAGACCAAACAAATTAATAAATACTAAATTAAACTAACACTAAACCAAATAAATAAGTAGAAGTACTGTCCATACTTTCTCAGCTCTTCAGAAAATAATAGCAAGGGGGCAGAAATGTCGGAAGAAAATAGCCCTCTCTACAGCTTTCTTCCCACTCCCTCTCCCCTTCTCTTCCCTTCTCAAAAAAACCCCACCTTTTCCTCTGATAACTGTTGAAGAACAAAACCCTTTGTGTTTGGAAGCATCAGTGTGTTGTATTTGTTCACCTATTCATAAACTTATGAATATTCACATCATTTTTTGTGAGTGACATGGTTGGCAGTTAGAATTCTACACTGTCTAGAGGATCTGGTTTTAATTATGTTTTTACCACTGAAATATTGGACTTATTTTTATATACTGTTCCCCAATTTTATGGAAGTATTCTTCAATTTTTCTTGAACAGCATTTCATACATTTCTTCCAAATTTAAGTCACCTAGAAAATGCAAGCCCTGATCTTGAAAATGTACCTCAGACCAACTCTCCCTATACTTGTAAGCCACATGGACTTCAGTTTTCCTTTGGGAAGTATCTATGGAACGTGTATGAGCTGATGGAACTCAGAAGAAATGGTCCTATTTCTAATAAATACTTTCATTGTCATTCGGACACTGCGATATCAAATGCGATCACGGTACCTGAATGCATATCAGTCGGAAACTGGTGACATGTCACAACCGCATAGTAGGTAACTTTTCACATTTCCCTGCTTTGCTCTGACAGTGTTGTTCAGACCACTTGCAGAATCTAAGATTGGCACAATATGTAGGCTTTACAGGCTAGCACAGAGAATTGTTTACAATAATTTTATCTCATGAAATACTCATTATAGCATTAACTTTGCTTTTCTCAGAATATGCTTATTTGGCATGGTTACATATGACAAGTGCATGTCACAGGGAGTATAGTGAAGCAATTTCTTTAAGAATAGAAACTGGATTCTTTTGGAATTCTTTCCCCTTTATTTGTTTGTTTGTTTGTTTCGTTCTTCCTACATAAAGTCTTCTTCAAAAGAAGGACAGTACTCACTAAGTCACTCACTCACTAAGAATGCAATGGTGTATTTTTTTCCTGTGTAAAAGTGTACTTACCAAACAATCTTTTTCTCTACATTGATACAATTTTTGATGGTATCTTAAAGTTCATTATTAAAAAAAAATGTAGCAAAGAGAACAGCTTCAAAATTCAGATAACATTTGGGATTTTAAAACTAAGCTGAGTGGAAACTATAGAATTACACTAAAAGGCCCTTTTGAAATGTTTATTTTCAAAAATTTTCAAATGGTTAATTCATTGGACTGACTATCTCTGACTTGTTACACTACCCCATGTAAGGTCAAATTTCAGAAAGTACTGTTATAACAGATTTTGGATTAAGTGGCTCTGTACATGTTTCTTTTTTACTTCAATATATGCAGGTTTGCAAATGCTGAATTTTAGGCTAAAATTATTTGGGATCTTACAAAATTTAAGTTCCACCCATTCCACAAAAATGGATTTGATGGCCAAGTCGGTTGAAAAATCCTGAGGACTCAGGGATCTACCTGAACAGATATGAGCAAAATAAAACTTTCTTTGCTTTGTTAATCTTGTCCAGCAGCAGAATGAGGATATTAAAAATTAAGTAACTTCCCAAATTCACATAAAAGCCTTACTTATCTCTTTTCTCTTCTGGATTTCTTGGTAACAGGTCTTTATGTTTTCACAGAGTAAGCTTGTAAATTTTAATAACATTTTTACCACATACTGTTGCACATCAAGTTTGTAATAACAAAACCCTAAAGCAGATTATCCTTATGTGATTTAATGTTTCCCTTTGTCTATTTGGTAGGGTTTTGATAATGGAATTTATGAACTTCATTGTCTTTTGAGATTCCTAGTAGGATAAGTCTTACTGCCACTTGGCTAAATCTTATATTCTACCCTACAAGCTCTTACATGATCTAGTATATTTTTTTAAAGAAAGATCTCCAAAAAGCTTGATTTTCTAATTACATTAACACTGAGTTATACTTTCCTGGCCTTTACCTCAAAAGATGTAATGTCTCATAGCTCCCTTGGTTAGCCATTTCTGACTTTGCACTCAAATAAGAATATGTCATAGAAGGAGATAACAACTAATAATTTGGTTGGATTGTTGTTTTGGGGTTTTTTTCCTGTAGCAGGTTTCATTCCATTTCAGTCTCCCTTTTGATGACAGAGAAACCAACATTGTCATGTGTGGAAAGATGATGTGTCATACCTTGTGGACAATTGCTATACTTTATTTGTTACTTCTTGTTGAAAGACCTTTTGGCAGCTACTCCCTTTGGAGTTTTTGCAGTTTGAAACTACAAGAGAAAACCTAGAAGACGATACTTAGATGATCTCCGCTGCTCTTCTAGCAAAACATCAGTGCTTACTCCTGGTTATGTCAGTGAAGCTAAGAGAGTCCACATATTTTCAGAATTGCACTCCAGGTGCAAAACTGAGCCTTCAGCAGCTGTATGTCTCCTAGCAACTTAAGTCATCACCTAGGTATTCAGAATTGGTTTTAAAAACCCAAACCACCCAAACCAGGAAGCTACAATGAAAAAGGGTTTTAAGAGGACAGCCCTGTGACAGCAGGATTATTTCAGGAAGAGTGCCAGCGTGGATGGTGGAGAACCAAGAAACAAACTGCTAGCTATACTGTGAAAAAAACAGCTCAACTTAAGCTCAGATTTAGTGTGAAAACCAAACAAAGTTGTAATGAGATGTCTATGTTTGTTGTTGTCATAACCGAGTTTAGAAATTAATATCAAGATAAAGGAATTTTTTTCTCTTAATTTCTTTTATTAAATAGATCAGATTCAAGAACAATGATATGACGTAACATTATATGTGGAAAAAGAATAGTATACAAAGGCAAAGGGTGTAGCAAGTTTCTCATGAAGACCTCAGAAGCTTGTTAGCTCCAATAAAATTAGCTGAACTCAGAACAATATTGCCCAACTAATAAAAAATGTGTAAACATTAGAAAATTTTGTGCTCTGTGAGTGAGCTTCATAAATTAAGTTATATGGTTATGGGTGCAAGTGTAACATACTTGGAAAATAAGGAATACTGGCTTAACCTTTACAGTATGTCCATGGCAAAAGACAGACATTGTAGCTCATTAATACAAAGTAGTCTTAAGTTTAATGTTTGATGACTTATGTGGAAGGTATTACTCTGTAGTTTGCTTGATTACAAAGGAAATATTCTGAAATTAAGGGATTATCATGATATATTAGGCAAATTCCTGCTCTTACGTAACTTGTTTCAATGAGTAGATAGTTGAATTGAGAGCTGAATTTGACCCTGTAACTGACACTAAAATATACTTTGATTCTGTACAGTTCAGAGTCTCTAATCTCCGAAAATACTTGATGTTCAGAGGGCTGCAATCCTTTTATTAAGTCTGTCAGGTTAATTTATCCTATTCAAAGACAAATACATCAGAATGTATTCCTCACCTCTGTGGAATCAACAGTTGCATTAGCTGGTTATTGTGTTTTCACTTGAAGCTGCTGTTATTGCATTTGGAAAAAAATTGCAGTATAATATCTGCTGTTTAGAAGTTCAAAGTATTTCCATTCTAATATGTGGAATATTAGCTTTTGTCTGCAAGTTTGCAAAAAAAGAATTAAGTGAAGATAAATACAAAACTCTAACAATTACAAAAACTCAGTTATGAAATTGTTTTGAATACTCATTTTATATACTTCTCTGAATTCAGAAGGACAAATGTTGGTGTCTGCCTCTATAAAGTAGAAAATTCTTCCTAAGAGATAGGCATGTATATGTGACCACACTTATATATGATATATAAGCTTACATTCTACCTCTGAACATTTTTCATTCTGTCAGTACCTAGATTGTCATTACAAAAGCATGAGCATTTCGTCCTTTTCTTTAATTTCATTACAGAAAAAACCCTCTGTATCTGTCTTAGGTAATCTATTCATAAATCAATCTATCAGATTTTTCTTTATAAATTTGGAACATGTCTGCACTTTGAAAGTCAAAGATTTGCAAAGTGTCACTTACTAAAATTTTGTATAGTATTTGAAGTGGGAAAATGCATCACTTCTTGGAAAAATTCTATGTTATATCTATTTAAAAAAACCTAACCTCCCCCCCAAATTTGATAAAATAATTTTCCAAATAATGTATTTTGTTTCCAAAGGGAGTAAGTAGCCACAATTACCAGCAATACTGCTTGTTTTTTAGAAACAGGAAGGGTTACCCAGTTATATTTAGAATGTTCTTCAGAAAGACCAAACAGAATAGTTGTGTGAAGTATTTGCAATGAAATTAAGTGATTCCAAATGCTCTCAAACATTTTTTTTTTCTAGTAATCATACCACCTATTTAACACTTAGGCATAGACACCCAAATCCATCTTGATTTTTATGTAATATGAATGTCACATTAAGGAAAAAAGCAATTGCATGTTAGCTCTGAATTCTCACAACATTTTTTTGTGTGTGTGTTTTAGGAAACATAATCAAGGACTGGAATAAAGAGGCAACAAGTAGGTGAAGATACACAAGAATTGCCTGCAGGCTTCCAATATGTTTTTTTTTAGACAACATTCTTACATTTTTAATGTGATCTGACTAAAATACTAGCCAGCTTGTCTCCTGTGTTGTGTTAAATTTAGCCTGAAACCTTTCTGGTAAGATCTTGAAGCCATATGGTCTTATTAGTATTTAAATAAGAGACTTCCCAAGAAAACTCAGATGCTACTGAGTAAGGCTGTTTCAGCTTCCTTCCCTTCTGTTTTTCTGCAATTAATCCTTCTTTTGAACAAAGGTACTGTCAGTACTTCCTTCAATAATATTCCAATGGAGTTTCAAATAATTTGAGATTTAGACCTGCAGTACAGTAGTTTGTAACCTTAATGTTATTCCTTCCTATTCCTGAAATCTGACTGGTTTTAACAGAATGGTATTGTTTTCTAAATTTGGTAAATTTTTGTTTGTTTGCTAGCGATCTTAAATTTATATTGATAATTGCTATATGTAGGTGTGGATGAAGAGTTTAACTTTTCTGAGATAGTTAGGGTTCTTTGGCAAAATATTTGTCTGAACATGGAGCAGAGGAGGCAATAGATGGGGGAAAAACTTGTAAGAGTTGGGTAGAATTTATTGAAATATTTTTCTGTATAATTAGGTAAAATATGTTTAGATTTTACATCTTTGGCAAAAGATTAATAATTTCCTATAAATCTTTAAAAGATAGAAGCTGGCCTTAACAAAATCCTGATTCTCAACAAATTTGGTAGCATAGATTTCAGTACTTTTTAGAACACTGTGGTAAAATGAACAAACCATAAAAAAGCAGATATAAAGTATAGGGGAGGGGGAGTGGAAAAGGAGGCAGTTGTGCATGTAAAATCCACATCCAGTTCAGTCTTCTTTTGTTGGTGTTTACTGATGAAAGACTTGTTTGGATGACACTTGGCTTTGACGATTTGAGATTTGACTTCAGGTGTGGCACTTTTTTTGACCTGAGCATCACAGGTGATACCCCAAAAGAAACTGAACACCTGCTCAGAGTAAAGCTGCCAAGTCCCTTAGTTTCTGTAGCTTTAAAAATCCTTTGAAATGTAGCTGAGGGTCTTGCTTTTTCGATGTCTACACAGGTATTCAAAGAACTGGGTTTGTTTATTTGTGTACCTATTAGTGGAAAAATTATACGTATAAATTTTCAAAGAAATATTAGGCTTACATAAGAGTTTAATCTTTTTCATTTTAGATACTGTTAATGATTTCAATCAAACATCAAAGATTTCAGGGCATAGAAATAAAGCTGAAGGAGCTTCCAGTTTAAAGATTTCAGATTCTTGTATGCTGTTGATATTAAATATCTTAATCCTGTCTTAAAATAGAAATGTACTATAATTAGATTAACTGAAACTGCTTTGTTATCTCTGCCAATTTCTAATGAAAAAGAAAGGTATTAACTGTGATCTCTGAGATTTATACTGAATATTTGCATACTGTGCTACAAACTGAACGATCACTGGACTTCTAAGAGATCCGTATAAACAAGTAAGTGATTCAACTTCTGAACTAGGTAATATTAATCTTTTTCACAAAAGTCAAATTTTCAAATAATCTGTCTTACTTTTATTGCTTATATGGGGTCAGATTCTTCTACACTGAATGCACTGAACAGAAGTCTACAAATTAATAAAAGCATTCTATGTGTTTGTTTTTATTCTTTATTACAGATACTATTTGTGATCTGTTTACTAATAGCGACAATTATTTGGTTGAGGAGGATCAAGTTAGAGATCAGTTAAGTACACTGGGTATCTACAAGTCCATGGGTCCTGATGGGATGCACCCACAAATGCTGAGGGAGCTGGCAGAAGTCATCGCTGGGCCGCTCTCCATCATCTTTGAAAGGTCCTGGAGAACAGGCGAGTTGCCTGAGGACTGGAGGAAAGCCAATGTCATTCCAGTCTTCAAAAAGGGTAAGAAGGAAGACCCGGGAAACTACTGGCCAGTCAGCCTCACCTCCATCCCTGGAAAGATGATGGAACAGCTTGTTCTGGGCATCATCTCAAAGCACCTGGAGGAAAATGTTTCCAGAAGTAGCCAACATGGATGTACCAAGGGGAAGTCATGTCTGACTAATCTGATAGCCTTCTACAATGGCATGACTGGACGGATAGATGAGGGGAGGGCGGTGGATGTTGTCTACCTTGACTTCAGCAAGGCTTTTCACACTGTGGCCCACAGCATCCTCATAGGCAAGCTTAGGAATTGTGCGTTGGATGAATGGACAGTGGGGTGGATTGAAAACTGGCTGGCAGATAGAGCTCAGAGGGTTGTGATTAGTGGCACAGAGTCTAGTTGGAAGTCTGTGACAAGTGGCATTCCTCAGGAGTCGGTACTGGGTCCAGTCCTGTTCAATATATTCATCAATGACTTGGAGGAAGGGGTAGAGGCTACCATCAGCAAGTTTGTTCATGACACAAAACTGGGAGGGGTGGCTGACACATCGGAAGGCTGTGCTGCCATTCAGCGTGACCTGGACAGGCTGGAGAGTTGGGCAGAGAGAAACCT
>VYXH01007508.1:143216-172141 GCA_013397275.1 Burhinus bistriatus
CCCAGAGAGGTGGTGGAGTCTCCGACTCTGGAGACATTCCAAACCTGCCTGGACGCTGTCCTGTGCAACCTGCTTTATGTGTCCCTGCTCTGGCAAGGGGGTTGGACTAGATGATCTCCAGAGGTCCCTTCCAATCCCTGTAATTCTGTGATTATTTGATTTATTGAAGGTATTTTTAAAAGGAGTTGAAAGGGAAGAGGGTAGTGTCTTTATGATTCTTTAGAAGGGTAAAAGACAGAAAGAAAGGACAGTAGCTGGAGGCAGTACCAATACGGGGAGCAGAGGAGAAATGACAGATGTAGGAACTGTGTTCTGACTACAAAGTGTGGTGCATTGACCTTGACCAGCTGCCAGGTGCCCACCCAGCTGCTCTCTCATTCTCCATCCTCAGAAGAACAGAAAGAGAAAATAAGATGGAAAAGCTTGTGGGCTGAGCTAAAAAGAGGGAGATCACTTACCAATTACCCTCATGGACAAAATAGATTGAACTTGGGGAAAATTAATTTAATTTATTGCCAATTACAATAAATTTGGATGGTGAGAAACAACAAAACCTAAACCACCTTTCCCTTACTCCCTCCTTTTTCCCAGGCTCTACTTCAGTCCCTTATTCCTAGCTCCTCTACCTCCTTCCCTTGAGTGGTGCAGGGGGATGGGGAATAGGGAGGTTGTGGTCATGTCATAACAGTTTTTCTCTGCTATTCCTTCCTCCTCACACTTTTCCCCTGCTCTAGTATGTGTCCTTCCCATGGGATGCCGTTTCACTCAGGAAATATCCACCTGCTCTGGTGTGGTGTCCTCCATGGGCTACAGTGTAGGTATCTGTTTCAGCATCATCCTCTCCATGGACTGCAAGGCAGTATCTGCTCCTCCTTGGTCTCTCCAGGGGCTGCAGGGGAATCTCTGCTCTGGCACCTGGAGTACCTCCTCCCCCTCCTCGTTCTTTCACCTCATTTTTTTCAATGAGCAAATAATTTCATTAGTTTCTTTCATTGATTTCATGATAAATTAGGAGAAACAGACATACCATGAAATTTATCTTTCCTTATCAGGAAATCAGAAATTCTGGAATCTTCCCCAATGATATAGCTGTATGGTCTTCAGAAAGGTAAAATGCATAAAGTCATAAAAATAATCACAACATCAAATGAAAAATAAATTATTAATTTACAATTGCTTTAGAGTAATCGTTGATTTAGGGATCCAGACATTTTTGGCACCAGTGTTGGCTATCTGAACAGATTTCCAGAAATTATTTTGCTGACAGAGCTCTGGCAGCTGAAAAAGTGGAGCCCTGTCTATCAAATATGACATTTCATATGATTACTCTTTTAAATGCCATCTTTCAATAAAAAGCATTTCCCAATTTCTATTTGTGCTGTGTCTACATTGTTTGTGAAAGACATCCTCTGATCTTGTCTAATTTTTGCAAGGGTGATTGGCAGGGAGGCCAGGATATGCCTCCAGTGGTCACTGACCTCCGTGTGACTGCTAAGGACCGGCAAGTCAGCACACTGCCAGCAGACAGTTGCCTGGGAAGAAATGTGAACAGAAAGTGGGTAAGTCATGAAGCATGCTTTGAACTTTCTAGTCTTACTTTCTTCTCTTTGGAACACAAGTACCAGCTTTGTGGCAGTGTTTTGGTTTTTTAAGGTCTCATCTTCTGCCCTCCCTTGGCCCCTCCCAGGGGAATGATGTCGAGTACTATCTCTCCAGCTGACTCATGGAGTCTGCCAAATGCAGTGCAAATTTCCTGAAGCTTCTACAATTTTCTGAGGTGTCTACTCTTTCTACTCTTTCTCAAAACTGTCATGTAAGTAAGAAGCCTAACCCAGTGTTTAATTCCCTCAGTCATGCGTATGAGGTTCATTTTCTATTAGATTACCATTTTTCCAGTTCTGAGGAGTTTGAATTGTAAGTCTGTATAAGCATTGTCAAATCATTATTAAAACCAAACCAAAACAAATACCCCTTAAATGTAAGGGTGAGTAAATAGCTATATCCCAGTAATCGATGTTTACTCAGTACTGCCTCTGATATTGACAGTCTCTCAGAACTAATTTATATGTCTAAAAAAGGTTGAAAATGCTAATCTGTCTGCCATTAATGTCTTTCTAAATAAATGAGTAAAGAAATTGTAAATTAATAATTTATTTTTAATTTGGTGGTGTTATTCTTATTTTTATGAATTTAATCTTGAAGAACTGTCGTGGTTTGGCCTCAGCCGGCAACAAAGAACCAGGTGGCCGCTCGCTCAACCCCCACGGCAGTGGGGGAAAATCAGAAGAAAAAGGCAAAACTCCTGGGCTGAAATAAAGGCAGTTTAACACAACAGCAACGGGAAAAGGAGAACAACAACAATAACGCTGCTGGAGGAATGTACACACCCCCTTACTGTACCAGCGCCCACTGACCGGACCCCGGGCAGCCCCAGCCCGCTCCCCAGCCGCGACTGACTCCTCTTCCTCCTCCCCCGGCCAGCTCCCCCCTATGGACTGGTCATGGCCTCACATGGTATGGAATACCTGTGTCCCGGGCCAGGAAATTAACCCTATCCCTGCCAGAACCAGGACAAACACTTTATGATCCTCTTCAAACATTAAAGTGAATAAGAATGAACAACAATAATAAACAGTGAAAAATCACCATAGGACCATGGAAAAGTGAAACAATAAGTGTAATACTCTCTGATTCTCTATTTGAAAAATGAAAAAACACAGTATACTTTCATTAAAAAAAAATACATACAAAAGACTTGAGACAATTTTAAGCTTCAAGTTGAGCTTTTTAGCAGCCATAGATCCTTTGCCCATGTTAATTATTTTCCTAATGGCAGGCCCTGTGTCTGTCTCTGGGTCTCTGGATGGTATTCCACAACTCATCCTTCTTTTTCAGCCATGTCTGCAAGTGACAATAGTATTCTTTAACAAACTGTATCACATCTTCACATCCAAAGCTGTTTTGCTGCCTTTATAGATTTCCCATTTGCAGTATCTGAGATGTTAAAATTGTGGTGACTTGGGAGATCCTCTTCAAAACAAAACACTTACCTGTCAGAACATAAATACAGAGGAAAACCGATAAAACGACATAATATCAGTCAAAATGGTTTGTGTGTTTTTCTCACTTCGCTCTTACTAGCCTTCCACAACAGTGAACTTCTTTTTCTATCTGAACTTAGTGGTTTTATTCCTCTTTGTAAGTAACTAATAGGTTTTAAGTCTCTTGACGCTTGGTTTATTCTACAGGACATATTATATTACCCTTTCTTGAGTAGCACAGACCTGATCCAATTATTTATTTACTTTTGGCACATTTTCTCACTTGTCAGAGAGTTGTCTCAGAGTCTCTGCCTCCCTGGCTGTGGCACACGCAAGAGGCTCAAATAACTTTAGCGTCAGCTAATAATTCTGAAACATGAGGCTTGTTATTTTAAATAAAACACTCCTTCTCCAGCTTTGAAATAACAAAGAAAAAAACCAATACAATTAGTGTCAAAAACATATATAGGAGAACATTTTGGAAATGTGTGGCAAGCCAGATTTTGATTTTGTGTTGAAACTTAAAGTATGGTTTAGGTTGTCCTTTTCTCTCAAGTGAGCTGACTGTTAAATTTCCACAAAGAAGCCAGATTAAAGATTGTCAGAGCTGCCCATTAGACTGCAGTCACAGTCATTTTGAGTAGTGTGGCTTTATGACTGTGTATTTTGCATTGCAGTGTAGGACTCAACCTGGCCTTTGCTGAAAGATGACTATTCTTATTGATTTTGCTATCAGGGCTATTGAAGCTACTTATTTTGCTGCAATCCCTGGCTGTACTGTCGGTTTATGTTGGAATACTTGCATGAGAATAGGAAAAACTTCCCAAAATATGTTGTCCATTAAAAACTGTGGAACAAATCACATATTTGGTTACAGGTGCCCAAGGCGATTCAAATCTGTGGTGATTCAAATCACTGAAATGCTAAAATGACATGCATGATAGTGGGTGAAATTACCATAATGTATCTGTTGGGAACTAGTAGGAAGTAATCAAATTGAAGAAATATTTGGTCACACTGACACTTTATTCCTAGGGTAGTTTTGTATATTGCATGACAAAAGGACAGAGCAAATTATGTTCTTATCATTAACCAAACATTTATTATATATATAAAAAAAGTTTTTCAATCCTAAACATAGGTGCTGCTTATATTTTTTTAATACTGATGACTAATTTTGGTTAAGTTTATTATAGTAACATTGAAGGGTAGGGGCACGTTCTGCTTGTAGTAGAAAATGGGACAAGGTTCTTATCCTAAACAGAAACAAGCCATAATTTTTGGGGAAAAAACATGTACTACATGTCAGCGTTCAAAATAAATGTGCACAGCTTCCAATCTGTTCTGCTGTGTGGCACATACTTTTAGACTATTAGCTTCCAGCTTCCCACAGTCTGATTCATTGCCTTAATTTTAGCTTTAAACTCAATGTTGAAAATGTTCAGATCCTTTTCTCACAGGAGTTTTCAAAAGAATTAATTAAAATATAATAAAATAAAGTGAGCGGTTGAGTGGGTTTCTGAACTAGTTTCATTTTTACTATGGAGAGAAGCCTGGCAGGGTGCGCATGGTGTGTTCCAGGGGATCAGCAGTGATGTAGGAGAGCTCTGCGGATGGTGCTAATTCATTTAGCTCCAGGAAGCCATACATCAGAGGTTATACCACTGAAGAAATTTGCCAAAATGCTGATTGCTTCTTCTGAGACAGGAAAGTCAAAACAACTTCACAAACTTCTCACAAGAAATCAGAAGCCCCCATTCTGGGCTATGATATCTTGTCCCCTGTAGTGGGGAGGGGGAGTCCCACCACCTGGTGCCTCTTATCCTGTTCCAAAGCAGCCCTCTCTCCGCCTCCAGTTAGAGATCCCAAAGGATCCCATGTGCTACATAATGCAGAATGTGTTATCGGGTGTATATACTTTCTAACTACAGCTGAATGACCTGAAAATTTAAGTTCAAGGAATTTGTATAAAAATTTTCCAAACTACTACAGGTAGGCAGCAGGTCTTGGTCTCACATGAAATAGTGGCAACTGTAGATATTTAATGTGAGGGCCATGAGGACACTGTCAGACCCGCATCATTGCACTGAGCAGCTCTACCTGGGACAATCCCCTGCCCCAGTCGCCCCTGCCCGGGAGCCATATTTCACCTTTGGCCTTGTCAGCAGCCCTGCTATTGCTGCTCTCTGGCAATTAAGAATTTGAAAAAGTATCAGTCATATTCTCTTGAATCATGGTTTTAGGATGCCCAAAGCTACCAGGAGTCTTACTTCTCCAAGAGACTGTGTATCCCCTGGTTTATATTGGCACATTTCTATGGAAAGCAGGAGAATTATGCTTTATTTAACCCAAGCAAGGGTCTGGTCTGCTATTGCAGGCCCCATTCAATCAAATTCTTTTTTTCAGAAGTTATATTAACAAAGAGTTACATTCCTCAGATCAGAAGTTTAAAATATCTTAGATTACATGTTAAACCACAACAAATGAAAGGTTATACCACATGAATGTAAAGAACCAGCTAACTCATTATCCTGTTTCTAGGTATGTACTGTAGTGGATGCTTAGGGAAAGGAGCCAGTTCTAAGAACTCTCCCTAAACTATTTTTTCAAAAGAACATGGTAAAATGTGAATTTTCTCTGAGAAGTCCAAGTGTCTACCTCTTTTTCCAATTGGTTAAAATTTTGCTGTTGTTCCTTCTAGGCTGAGAAGTTGTGCCTGTCTCCATTCTTCTCTGGAAAACCTCACTAATGATATATTAGAATATTCAGATAACTAGAAAAAAATTACATGAGCATACAATACATTAAGGTGGATTATTTTATGCTATATACTTAATTTTCCTCCTTTTACATTTTATGCCTTGATGTTAGTGGAGCAGTCTACTGATTTCTCCCTCTAACTGTTCTAAAACATGAAATTGTTGTTATAGATCTGGTATATTTTGCATTAAGCTCTGAAGCAAAACAAGAGATCTTTCAGCAAGGTTGCCTCTTTCCTTTCAGGTAACAAAAAGGTGCTAAAAACCCATTTCTTATGCATGTATTTAAACTACCAAATTGCATGTTTGATAAGTATTTGTTGTTTTGTTTTGGTCTGTTATTTCTTTTGAAGATACCAAATTTCACCTCAGCTCAGGATTAGATTCTGAATGCTAAAATAGCACTTTTCATCTAGGAAGTAAGGCGCCTGTACAATCTCAGACAACCAGATGATAATCTTAGATCTTCTTTTCAGTACCTTTTATTGCTTTCTTATTTACTGCATAGAAAACTTACTGTAATCTGAGCCATTCTTTTGTCTTTGAGTTGTTTTAAAAAAACTCTTTAAGAAAGAAACATCATTTTATTCCAAATGCTTTTCAACTGTATCACTTACAGTATGTTTTCTTTAAAAATAAATTTATTTTAATTCATATAATTTATTAATTCACTCTGCTTTCTCCTTAATACTTCCATTAGTTTCTTTCTGAAGCTTAGATTTTCTTAAGATAAACTAAGTCTTTTAACATTCTGGAGCGATAGAGACCAACCGTCCTGGTTTGAGGTAAAACAGGACCAATTTTGTTCAGTAACTTTACTTTATAGCTAGGCCTCTTCTAACTGCTGAAATTCACAGCATGTTGTGCAGAAAACTTCACTCTCAGAGTGATCAGACCCATGTTTATAGTTGATGCCAAGGAATGGGATGCAGAGAGGCTCTTGCTTAGACTTATTGTTGTAACACCCAAGGCCAGCTGACTTTGGTATTTGCCCCATTGGAGGGTCGGAANAACATTTTGCCTTGATTTTCTTCTAACAGTTTCAAAATGAAACAGTATATAACCCAGAGAAGTTATCCACATGCTGAATTACTTTAGGAGATTGTCTTTTATCGCTTAAAGTACTCAGTGAATTTTACTTTATGCTGCAGTTAAAGACTATAGCACAGAGCCCTGAGTCATCTTTGAAGATAATTTCTCATTTTGTGTCTCATGAGAAGAGGGATGACTTTCTCTTTCTTCTGCCCTTACTTTATACGTTTTAAAGTGTGATTATAGTAGAGTTTGCAGAGGGTGTTATTTATTTTTAAATGGACAAGTAACATCGTCAGTAGGATATCCAAAATAACAGGTGCTTTCTTAATATCCACTCTTTTGCAGTAAGGCAAACGTAACCTACCAAAATGGATCTACCTTCTTTTGGGGAATGCACGGTGTGGAAGAAATCACTCTTCTAACAATGAAATAATTTTTTCTTCCTTGTCCTACCTACCTTTAACCTGACTGTATTGATAGATACCTTTAGCAGCTAACTTATTTGATGGTTTAGGGTAATTCACACAAGACTTTCCTTTTGGTTCAGTCTTTCATCTTCTTGACTTTGTTTTTACACTTCCCCTCCCCCCCTTCCAATCTTCTTATTTTCAGAAAAAAAAAAAAAAAAAATCCCTTGGCAACAGAGCACACAATGCTTCTTTTCTACCTCTCCAATAGAATCGTATGTCTAAAACAAGTTTTTCCTAGACAGTACCACCTTTAACTGATCCTTACATTACTACTTTCTCCTGCCTAGCTTGCTGCAACTATATGTACATCCCCAAAAGCTTTTCTTTGCTTTCTTATAGTTGTGGGTGAAAACAGCCTATGTGTGACATAAGAAAAGTGCAGCAGAAGGAAACCAATTCAGGCTTTTCTGATTATTGGAGAAAAATCAGGGAAGCCATAGATCATGACCTCAGCTTTTCCTTGGAAAGGGAAGATTCAGTTGCAAGAATGGAAAAAACTTGTGAGTAGAAGATGAGAATGCAGGTGATACATGAGGTGATAAAGCAGGGTACAGGAGAGATTAGCAGGTTTAGCTTTATTCAATAGACAGCAAATTCTTAAAATATCTGCTTTTCCTGCCAAAAAAACCACAAACTCCTAGCAGTCTTTTTTAGTAGCTGCCATTAATTCTTCTCATCAATGTGTTTTAAAAAATTCTAAATAAGAAAGGAAATAAAGGAGAAGTTTAAAAAGAAAGATTTATTCTGCCAAAAAACCTTCTGTAGTATGTGTCTTCATAATTTAATGATTATTTGTTCGATTTATTCCTTCTTTTCACACTCACAAAAAGGTAGCTGTTTTGACATTTATTAGTTACTGTTGATGCAAGGACACAACACATTTCCAATATTTTTTCTCATTTTGATCACCAAAAGTTGGCATTTGTAAAATCAGCTGTAACACATGCAGCTGCTCTGACACTTCCCCAGAGCATTCTGAAACAAACGTGAACAGTGCCACGCTAAGGAACAGACTCCCACAAGGGCAAAGTCCTGGTGTTAGCTTTCTAGTAATTAGGTAAATGTGCGCTTGAGGTTACATTTAGACCATGCATTTGCATCAGTATCTCAGATTTAATAGTATAATCACTACGTCTCATAGTTACTCTGAAGGCAATTATTTTGACAATTATTAGGAGACATTATAAATAATTCAGGGCATAATAATGCAAAATAAATCCATTAAGACAAAAACCCTAGGGCAGAAAACCTGCTCTCATGATGTCATGAAGAAAACACTTTTCCTGGAGGCCAATTTTCCTACTATGTGGTTATGTATAAGAAGAATGGCCAAAACAGGTTGTAGAATGTGTATCATTGTAATGTTAACATAGTAAAACATATGCTTAACACTTACCTAATGCAAATAAGTGAACCATTATACTCAGTAAACAGAAATATTGTCTTAGAAAATGTCAGGTAAAGTTGATGATGTTCCCATGTCAAGACTGAAGACTCAGCAGAGGTGGGAGGAGGGGCTGAAGGAGGCATGGGTTACCCTCAGAAGACAGATGTTCAGTGTGCTGGAAGCAGGATGGTCCAGAGTCCTCAGCCTGCTCTGTAACAGCTAACAGAGAATGACAGTTTCCTGGATACATGTGGAGTGATCTTTTAAATATTCTTTCAAGTAGCTTTAGGCTGCTGATTTTTAAATCCTCAAATAAAGATAATGAAACCCAGGAGGAAAAGCAGCACCTGCAAAGCAGCCCCAAGCGTACTGCAGTGTTTTCTTTCAAAGCATTCTATGTGGTGAGTGAGTCAGGCTCTGTTTGGTTCATAAATTGAAAGGATTCGGCCTAAACACTATAGCTATAGAGAGCACACCACACAAGAAGGTTATTCTAGATGGAATCTGATTTCCGAATAATATAGAACATGCTTGTTTATGTGTTTTAGGAAGCCTATGTTTGGAATAATAAGGTTGAGTAATACACTCAAAATACGTTTTAATTGTTTGATAAAAAGTCTGATTAATGTAATAGCCAATGCTTAATGATACGTATAAGATGTACAGCTGATTCCATGATGCCTGCAAAATCTTTGCAGCCAAAATACTATCATATGCTTTTCTTTCCTTTCCTATTTTTATGAATAAGCTTGTGCTGTTGCAATCCATCTGTGCCTCTTGGATCTTAACCAGAGGCTGTCCATGCTCCATTGCCAGTACCTATATGTTCTATCATAGGATAAAATAACTGGACACATACAGATACTGATTAATATGTGGCATGTTTCCATTAAAAATTATATATTGGAGAGATTATTCATCAAAGACTGACAAGGCTTTGGGTTTTCCAAAAAAAACTCAAAACAACCCACTAAAATGATTTATGCTTCTTTAAGGTATGAAAAAAGACAGTACTTCACTTTCTAGAGAGATATTAAAAAGGCTGACTTTATTACAATTTGTCAATTTTGTATTGTCAAAAATAGATGAAGACTTGTGACCAAATCTTAATTAAGAATGATCAATTTAGTAGTATTTAATTGTACATTGAGAATGTATTTCTGATTGGATTATTTGACTTTCTGAACCTCAATACCCATCATGAATTCTACATGCTGAATGTCAAATATATGGTACGTCATTTGTTCCTCTCTACTGCAAAAAGGTGAAAAATATTATTTTTAAATTGTTATGTCACCATTAGTGTAAAAGAAATATGTATCTTTGCTCGTAATTACTACTACTTACCATCTCCTAACTGGTTACATTTTCTTTCAGTGTATCTCCAGGCACAGGAAGGACAAGAAGGCAACTGAGTACAGCCAGCCGGATTTAGCAAAGGCAAATTGTGTCTGGCCAATACAGTTGCTTCTTTTAGTGAGATGACTAGTTTTGTGGACAGGAACAGAGAGATGGATGTTATACATCTTGACTTTAGCAAAACCATCAACAAGGTCTCCCGCAATATTCTTACAGCCAAATTGGAGATACTAGATAAGTGGACAATAAGGTGGGGAAAAAAGTGACTGGACCATCAGGTTTAAAAGAATAGATCACTGGCACAAAGTCCAACTGGCAATTTCTGACAAGCGGTGTCCCTCAGGTATTACTATAGGAGGCAGTACTGTTTGATGTCTTTATTAATGCCCACTCAGCAAGTCTGTGAACTATGCCAAATAGAGGGGGAGGACTTCTGTTCAGAGGGTGTTCAAGAGGCTGGAGAAATGGGCTGATGAAAACAACATGAAACTGAAAAAAGCAAATCCTTTGTTATATCCAGTCAGTGCTTTTCTTTGACGTTGTTAAGAATCTCCATTTTGGAGACCACACTAATTAACACTTAGCAGTTTACCAAGAACAGTTTGTTGTATGTGCTGCTCTTAAATGGCCAATGAAAATTCAAAAACAGGATTTAAGCTGTGCTATAAAGCCAAGAATTTGCAATGTGTACGTACTTGCATTTTGCTTACAACTAACTCATAATTTTACATTTACTAGTCCATAAATTCAATTTATTTAAAGACAAATCTGTTCCAACTTTGAAGACAGGAACACTGTAAAATAAACAAAGTAATCTTGTATCATTTGAAAATGTCTGTATTCTAACAAATATCTGGATGAGTGGTCAAAGATCTATTAAAATTAACAGGATTCCTCTGTTCTTTTAAAATGGAATTAATCCAAGTTAGGTTTGATTCTGGAGAGACTAGAAAAAGAAAAAAAATCTTAATGTCATTTTTCTGTAATGTTTGAAATGAATTTATCACATGGCTTTTGCTTTAATTAAACTTTATATAACTTTCATTTGATTTCTTATCATAAGTTTTATTCTAAGCAAAAACAAACAAAAAGCACAAATGAACAGCTTCTAAATCTGATAATAGAATAAAAACAAGCAGTTTTAACTATAATAGTTAATTTCAATTGGAAAGAAAAATTAGGCTGAAAGAAAATTGTCTAAGTGAAAAGGTCTTACTCAATTATTTAATAAGAGTTTCAGGATAATTTGGTCTTTGGCTCCTGTACTACCTCCAGAAATTAGAAAATGAGTTCTTTATTCGCTGTTGACTTTTACAAACCAGAGATGATCTCCTACTTTACATTAAAATGAGAGAAAACTCTGTTCAGCAAAACTAATGACAAATTCATCATCATGTATTGATCTATTTTCCTCATGTCACAGCAGATTTTAAAATTATGAAGGAACATAAAGATATGTTGTATAAAAGAAGTTATTTTTCCCAACATGGGAAAAATAGAAGCAGAAATTAAACAGAACAGCGAACTTAAACAAGACCCCCAAATAGCAGATAAAAGAGATGTGGTTATGTAGTACATTTATGAATCAGCATCAGAAGTTCCTCTCTTTTTCAGTCCTAAGAGGGTATGATCTATTATACACTCCCATGTTATAGGCAGAATAAGTACATCTAAACATACTACTAAAGTTAAGGGACCTCAGTTTTTATTTCTCTGGATGCAAATATTCTATTTTATTTCAGTGGCTGGAAGGAAGAGTCACACAACTGTCCAGCTATTTGGGAAAGTTAGTTTAGAAGCATTAAAAAATGATTTCATTTAAATTAATGACCTGTGCTTTTCAAGTTTACCTATTCTTGAACACTTGTTGGTCTTTAGGCTTAAAAGAATTTCCTGTAGGAACACTCAGTTGGTTGGCTTTAACAAATGAAAAATACCGTTATAATGACATGGACAGCCATGTCATGGGCTAAGAAGGAACAACCTACAAAGAACAGTTATGTTTAAAACAAATGAAAAATTTTTAAGAATTTTTTTTTTACTTTGTTAATGTTAGAAAACCCAAACTAATTCCATTTTCTTACCATATTCATATCAATGTCTTTTGCTCCCTTAGGAGTACATTTCATAATAAAACTGAGAGTTTGGGGGCTTTCTGTCAAATAAGTTGAGCTGAAAATTAATTCGGGTTACAGTTTTAAATTGCTTCACAAAAAACTCTGAATTACATCAATTTATTGGATGGGTTTAACTGTTGTATGTGTGTATATATATATTTATATCCATATGCAGACACACAGGCTTTTATAGCTGCATGTTACTCTGATGCTGAGATGGGCTTCAGTATGTATAGTAGGGTGGTGAGCAATGTGTGATCTTGATTCCCCTTCCATACAAATAATGTTGCTTGTTCTTAATTCTGTTTTGAAAATGGTGAGTCACTTTAATTTACATAGGCATATAATGGAGAACTTGACCTCAACAACTTATTTTTTGCCTAATTAGATATTAATTAAGTCAAGGGAGACTTTCCCATTAACTTAAATAGGTACTGGACTTCAAGCCCTGAAGAAAGCTTTATATTTGATACAGGATTTATGCCACTATAAATTTGGAAAAAAAAAAGTGAATGTGTATCATATGCATTGAAACTAACTTCAAATAAAGCTTGAAGCATTACTTCATTTATTGCTGCTGATAAAGTATTTCAGCAAGAAACTGGCATTTATTTGCATGTTTCTTAGAAGCATGAACAAGTTCCAAAATTATGGATTGAAATTCAAGTCAACCTGTATTCATGCATTGCAAAAGATTAAGGTCAAGTAGTGAACTAGGTGTGTGTAATGTCATTTGCAATGCACAGTGATAAATAGGTATTGGAAGCTGAAAAAGCTCTTCAGTCAGTTATGGCTGCAAAATTTGTATTTGTTTTTTTGATTTAAAATTGTCCATATTTGCCAGTGTCTAAAGTGGGAAAAATTGAACATTATGCCAGAAAGGATCTTGTAATCACCTACTTTGAATCTTCATTAATTTAATCTGAAGAAGTATTTGATTTCCATAATAAAACCTCTTACAAGAGCACTAATATCTTAGTAATTACAATAAGGGACAGTAGGTCACTTCTACAACAGTAATGTAATAGCATGTGGGATCATTTTTTGATGCTGAAGGCTACTGAACTCTGTCTAGTCTGTGCTCCTACAGTTGCTGTTGCCCAGAATAAGCTGAGAGTGTCCCAGCTGCAAGCTGTTGGCCCTGGCCTTGCCACAGAAAACATCCTACAAGCCTTTTTGTCCTCTCGATTATGTAACTCAGGTACTGCAGACACACCATGTTCCTCTCCCATCAGCCCTATGCAGGGCATGTCATGGTGGCCTCAGCTGCTTTATAAAGGGGTTGAGCTCCACACAACTATGTGTGGTACTGGCCACTTTCCAGCCACCATGCCTATCACATGGCAGCCCATGGCTCAGACAGGTGTACTCTTCGCTGGATTAAAAACTGGCTGGATGGCCGAACCCAGACAGTTGTGGTGAATGGCGTTAAATCCAGCTGGTGGCAGGTCTCAAGCGGTGTTCCTCAGGGCTCAGTTTTGGGGCCAGCCTTGTTTAATATCTTTATTGATGATATGGATGAGGGGATTGAGTGCACCCTCAGTAAGTTTGCAGATGACACCAAATTAAGTGGGAGTGTTGATCTGCTTGAGGGTAGGAAGGCTCTGCAGAGAGATCTGGACAGACTGGATGAATGGGCTGAAGCCAACTGCATGAGGTTTAACAAGGCCAAGTGCCGGGTCCTGCACTTTGATCACAACAACCCCAGGCAATGCTACAGGCTTGGAGAGGAGTGGCTGGAAAGCTGCCTAGCAGAAAAGGATCTGGGGGTCCTGGTGGACAGCCGGCTGAACATGAGCCAGCAGTGCGCCCAGGTAGCCAAGAAGGCCAATGGCATCTTGGCCTGTATCAAGAACAGTGTGGCCAGCAGGAGTAGGGAAGTGATCGTGCCCCTGTACTCAGCGCTGCTGAAGCTGCAGCTTGAGTACTGCGTTCAGTTTTGGGCGCCACAGTATAGGAAGGACATTAAGGTGCTGGAGCGTGTCCAGAGAAGGGCAACAAAGCTGGTGAGGGGTTTGGAGAACATGTCTTATGAGGAGCAGCTGAAGGAATTAGGATTGTTTAGTCTGGAGATGAGAAGGTTGAAGGGAGACCTTATTGCTCTCTACAGGTACCTGAAGGGACGTTGTAGTGAGAAGGGAGCTGATCTCTTCTCCCAAGTAACTAGCGATAGGACAAGAGGAAACGGGTTCAAGTTGCACCAGGGGAGGTTTAGGCTGGACATTAGGAAAAAATTTTTCACTGAAAGAATTATCAAGCATTGGACCAGGCTGCCCAGGGAGGTGGTTGAGTCACCATCCCTAGAGTTGTCTAAAAGTTGTGTAGATGTGGTGCTTGGAGACATGGTTTAGTGGCAGACCTGGTAGAGTAGGGTCAATGGTGGGACTGGATGATCTTAAAGGTCTTTGCCAATCTAAACGATTCTATGATTCTATGATTCTATGATTTGCGCTCCCACATTGCATCTTAGGATGCTCAGACTTCTGGTGTTCATGCTGTTTCTTCTCATGTACATGCTGTGATATTTCTCAGGCAACGTGAGGTCCATTCCATTTCCCCAACTTGAGGCTACCAGATTGATACTCAGCACCATGATGGAAACTGTACATTTCTGATGGGAAGACATTGCACTATAAATGTGGCATCCCATATTAGCTGGTGCTGAATATCTGGTGCAAGAAAGCCTTTCTTCCTGGGCATGGCTTCCATGAACACTTACTTTTGGAGAAGGCAATTGCCATTGTTCTCTTGAGCTTTGCTGTCGCTGGTTCTCAGTAGTCAATGGATAACTGGGTTGGAGTCTTCAAGTCCATGATAGGAAGACAATGGTGGCAGACAGAGAAGTGGTAGCAAGATCATTGACCCATGCTTAGTGTCAGCAATATTTATGAGGCCTCTAGTCCCTTTTGCCTATTGCAGCTCCCCTAGCTGCTTAAGAGCATTTGCTGTAATTTGAATTCTTCTTTCAGAGCCCTCTGTGAGTGGATCAACAGTAGCAGCTGTCATTCCTTTCTGTGAACCACCATGGACACAGGACACCACCTAACTGTACTTTTTGAGTATGTCGGTCCTTCATGAGCAATCCAGAAGAGCATCCTCTTCCTGACTGTGGGTGTCAGTTTGCAGAGGGGTATACTGCCTTGTGAAAGGTGCCACTTCCCAGTTACAGTCCTGACTTTGGACACAACCAGAAGCATCATGCTCATTTCTGTTGGTCCCTTCAAGATCTCACTGAAAACTGGATTCACTTGTGTGTCAGTAATCATGTCACCCCTTCTCAAGAGTCAGTCTTCATGTGTGATTTCCTGCAGCACCACCAATTATTTGTGCAAGGACACTGATGAGCATTTTCAAAGTGATGCATCACAGCAGAATTGGTCCTTGCATTCCTTTTTGCCAGGCTGTCCTTGCAGCTATGAGGATGCAGACATTGGGATGTCTGTTCTTATCTGGTTTGGGGTTTGTTGCAGCCCAGTACTCCTGGATATGGTAGCAGAAACCTTAGGTTTTTCAGAGTTCCAGCAATGATTAAAAAAAAACCAACACAAACAAACCCCTAGACTGGCTTCTCTCCCTCTAAACTTCTCAGAGACACAGTCTTTGCCAATTCCCCAGCTACATCTTGTTCTGTCTGTGCTCTCTTAAGAACTTCACACTGACAGCCTTTTTTAGGCATGGTGTGGTGGTGCAACCCCCTCCTGCCACTCTCAGGCCTCTCGATACTTGGTGTGATTACCTCCCCATCTGGGCCACGTAATAATACCATGACCAGAACAATACATAATGGTCTAACATGAAAGGAAGAAAGGGTGCAGAGCAACGGACTAGAACACTACAGCAACACCTTAGTGTACCTGGTTCTCATGGCTCCTACCATTTGAAGATAATAACTATAATCGATCACTCCTGACAACATATGGATCGTGGCCACAGAGAGGGGGGTTACCAGGACCACAAGTCCTAACGAGTACTGGGCTTGCATAACCGATGGAAAGTACTGGACTACTCCATTGTCCAAGCTGGGCTGGAGCGGAAAAGTACCTGACGAAAGTCAATTATCTCAGATCCTGTAAGCAGCAATTCTAGTGAGACCCTTTGAGTTCTTCTCGATCACAGTGGGCTGTGGCCAGTACCTCCCCTGAGTCGGGACGCTGTCTCAGGCAAACTTCGTGAAGACTAGAGACCAGGGCAAGATAATCCTTCTCGAGCCTCAGTTACCGCCCGTTGAGGAATACAGGTGCATCGTGAGTATTTGCCCTAACTCAGAAGGGAAATTTTAACTATAGGCTAGCCTCTCTTTCATCCACCTCTCCATTTATATGTTTGTATGCATTAGCTTTATGGATGTGGATCTTCTTCCATTTTCCATGCATGTGTAGGAGTTAGAAGGGGTACCCACCAACTCTATAGAGCCGTGTGACATTAAGAGATCTCCAATCTCAGCGGTTTCAAACTGCGGTGTGTGTATGTGTAGAGGGGTGTGTGTGTGTACGCTTATATGCTTCATATATATACATATTAATCTGAAACCTGTGTTCTTGCTTACATGTATACATATACATGTATGTATATATTAGTTTGGGATACCTTATAGGAAGTCAGCGTGAATCTTGTCGTCTTTGAATCTGTAATTAAGTCACTGTTAAATAATTTTGTAAATCTTCAAATCAGTTAATGATTAAGTGCTGCTAAACTCAATTTTTGATCTACCTCAAATCATTAATAAAATTGAGCTGTTGCCAAATCATAACTGTGTCTAATACGTCCATCCCGCGACTCATGGATTGTAGCCTTCTGTCTCTTTTTAGTAACAGGTCTCTCAGTTGAAACTCTAAAGAAGATTCTAGGTTTCTGCTCCTTCTCCTGTTTCTCTGCCATCTCCTTTCTTCATCTCTGTAATTTAAACAGATAAGAAATGTCACAAAATTCCTAATGTCTTGTGTAACGCTTTGTTTGCTGTTCCCCCTAGTCAAATCCATTCTTCCCAAAAGACCTTGGTTATTCTGATTTCCTTCCCTGCTACCCACCACCACCTCTGTAGTAGAAATATTCTAGGGTATACAAACGTATATATGTCCTCTACCCCACTAGCCAACAACTTTTACAATTTCCAAAGGCCAAGAAAAAAGGCGGAGCACTGTGGCCCTGGGTGAGTTGCTCGCTCCCATATGGAAAAGAGGCTTTATTGGAAATTGGAAAGGAGCTCTAAACCAGACAGCTTGACAAATTCTGGTGAATATGACAAGGAGTGGTGGAGATGGCAGTGTGTGGGGTGGGAGAGAAGTGCCTAGCGATCAGCATGCCTTGGAGAAAGCAGCAGAGCAGGTGGGAACTGGGCAACAAGGGTTCAATAGCATCTGAAGATCTGTGCAGGCTGACACACAGTTGTGCTGCAACACCCTGGAAGGACAATACGTGTCCTTCCCTTTTAGTCATGCCATTTTGAGTTTTATCTTCTGTTAGAGTTGCAAAACGTGGTTGATTTCTTCACTCCACATACCTCCAAGTCATAAGTTAAGTTAGGGATTTGGAATGAGGGAGATCCAGGTAGAGCTGGATCCACTTTGTTTCTCACTCTATTTTTCTCAGATGGCAATGACAGACATCCTCTTCTGAAGACACTCATCAAAAACACTTATGCACATTTTGTGTGTCAAGGGACCAAACACAACTTGTGTAGCTTCCTAGACCTGTGGTTTTGTAGCATGATGTTGGGCCATGTATGATGTGGCAAAAGGGTGTAAGTGTGTACAGATATGATGCCTGTTGTGATACTGCTGGAGGACTATTGTGAATGATCTCATATTAATAATTAGCAGTAACTGAGACCTTAATATTTAGGAACTTCCTTTGAAATGTGCTAAATACCAAATTCTGCCCGAGGATTGTCTGAAAGTCTGCTCGTTGACACAGGACAAAAGTGTGTCACTTCTGTTTTGTTAAAAAATTAAACTTGTAGAAAATACCAGGGCCTGGGAATTCACAGGTGTAATTTATATCTTCTCTGTGGTGTTCTTCAAATTTCTAGCAAAATGCTTGAGTACTGCTTAATTTATTAATATAGTTTGCAATACCTTCTGAATTTGGATGTGAATTGCTTTGCCATCAAGGGAGCTTAGAGAAATACTTGAGACCAAGGTGTTCTCATTTCTAAGTAGAGCTCTTGTTGATTAAAACTCCTAATTCAGGTATTTAAAGCATGTCTCAAAAATAGTGTAAGAATACTATTTACAAGCCTCAAAATATTTTTAAAAAACATCACAGGAATACATTGAGAGGGAATGAGGTGCATGTCCATTTCCAGTAGAATTCTATGCTAATACACTTCTAAAAATATCAAATAGGTAGGATCAAACCTTGATATTTTTTTGTGTAACTACTGCACCAGACAATTATTCTAGCAATGATATATCTTAAAACATATGAAGAATTTATCCCCATTTCTATTTGATATTCTCTTTCATATTCTTCCAAAGATTGAGTTATTCCTCTTTACTAACATTAGTAAAAGGAATATTCTTTATTATGAGGCACTTATAGCAGCATTCAGAGTTTGCTTTCAGCGTGGTCTCTAGATCCTTTTCAGGATCATTTCGTTGGAGAGTACAGACTTTTATCTCTTAAGTGGCTTGTACATTCTTTGCTTCTAAATACGGCCTAAATTTAACTGTATTAAAATGCATATAGAAGCCTTTAATTTGAAACTTAATGTATTTTTTAAAATGCTTCACTTGGAACAATTGTTATGGGCTTGATGAAGAAACTACTGGACATTAAATTAGATTTTTCACATGGTACTTTCTGGCGAAGTATACTCATTGTCATAACTGCACTTTTTTTTTCCCCTAAGAAGCTTAGTACTTCAATGACTTTTTTTTTTTTTTTTAAAAAAAATCTTTCAACACAAAATTCACAAACAAATTAATTTCTTAGTTATTTTAGCTATAAAATATATTCACAATTTAAAAATTGTAACAGTCATTAGATCAGCCTGCTCTTTCAATCATTGCATTTATTTTAATTTAAAATATTGGTTTTGGAGTAGGGAACTCTGTATATTTATTTTTCCACAACACTCCTTTTAAAAATTCTTTTCCTCTAAACATTCATCATTATAAATTTTCACTTTCACAAAACAGAAATGAAAATATATTTTTTTTTATTTTTTAACATGAACCTTCTTTTATTTTTAGATTCTAACTTCTCCCAGCCTGTGAGAAAATATCCAAAACTAGTATGTTTAAAGAAGACTTAAACATGGAAAGGAGCTTATTAACTGTCCCTTATTCTTTTGGTTTGGGTAGAGACAAAAAGGATGAAAAAACATAGCATGAAATTGCCTTTCTTTTTAACTACAGTGGAAAAGTATTTAACATATATATTCCATAAAATCATTACATTATTGTAGTAATATCATTTAAAAATGCAGTATTAATTGTGAAGTTACAAAAATATTTTTCGTATTCATTTGTCATTTTAGTTATTATAAATGAGATATTCAGATAAAAACAGTAAACTACTGAGTTTGAAATCTAATTTTCAGTTACTTATTGCTGTCAGACAGGAGGAACAAGAAAAAAATAATGTTACTGAAAGTCTTTTATCAATGTAATATTCTATATTTCCTTATAAAACTATTCTGAAACAAAATATGATGGAAAATTAAATAATAGACTAGTATTGCTATTCACTATAAGAACCCTGGCAATTTCTGCAGAACCTTTTTTTTACACTGAATTAGATTTTCAAGGTCTCTTTATTTGTCAGAATTAATTCACTTCTGAGAAATCTTTTATTTAAAATAAATGTTCTTAATCTTTTCTTATCATATGAGACGTTTTCAGTGATTTCTAAGGTTAAACCTTACAAGAGTGGGCATTTTGCCCCAGTCTACATATTTAAATATGTAAACCACTTTGAGGTACTTGGGAACTTAAATGACCAGTCCTGTTCTGGCTAGGCTATGAGAACAGAAAAGCAGAAGAATACCTCATCCTAGCTTTTGTCATTACTTTATATATTATGAATCACTTTTAGGAAATGATCACCTTAAATCACTGTACTTTTAGCAAGTTGCATTTCCTTATGTGCTTATAACTTGTACAATTTTTAAAAGGGCTCAGTGCCAACTGCAATTTACAATGAATATCAGAAACCTATGGGAAAGTGCTAACAATGAGCAGGAATAGAGAAGCATTTGGAAGGTTTAAAAAGAAAAATAATCCAATTTTACTGTGGACCACTTCATAAAAAGCTACTATCTTGATAGCAAAACTGTTCAATTAAAAAATAAAAAAAAAAATCTAATTGATATATCTCAGATCTAGAGGGAGATGTATACATTTGTGTTCTACAAATTTCTGGTAAAATCACTGGGAAAAGAAAACATCAAAATTTTGTTTAAAATAGCTGTTAAAAATAACAGATATAGAACTATAAAGAAAACATAAAGAAAACAGACACCTGGCAAAGATTCCAATTATTAATAGTTTTTGGTCTCTGTGGATGAATTCTTCATGGAGGTTGAATTTTATAGCAGAATCATGCATCTTTCACTGTTAATGATCCCAGAAAATATAACTTTGAAATGAATTTGACAATTTCAATAGGTGGCTGCTAGATTCATAACA
Organism: Burhinus bistriatus; assembly: GCA_013397275.1. Lineage (NCBI taxonomy): Eukaryota > Metazoa > Chordata > Aves > Charadriiformes > Burhinidae > Burhinus > Burhinus bistriatus. The sequence continues at coordinate 164,015 of VYXH01007508.1, forward strand.
TACGGTATCTGGTAGTTTTTTTATATTTTTTAAAAGATATTTCTTATGTGTATTTACAAGCCATTAAACTAATAAAATATGAAAAATACATCAAAGCCCATATTTATGTTTAACTGGAAGATGAGAAACTACACAACCAGTCTTCATGGGAGCACTTTTGAAGCTGTAGTAAGGAGTATTTTAAAATGCATTCTAGATTAAATTTTAAATTTTGGACAATGAAAAGTAGATAAACATTGTATTTCTAGCAGACAGAAATTGGCATATTCTGAAAAAAAGAAGGTTGGAAACACCCCAAAAGTAGCCAGAAAAGAGAGAGGCCAAATTTGCCCAGATTACTTGACAGAGACAGAATGAAGCCCTGGATTAAGAAGATATGAATAGAAGTTAATGCCAGTATATACGTGAAATATGCAGCTGATTGAAAATTTTCCAGTGACATATGAAAATTTTAAAGCATAGTTTTGCAAAAAATGTAAACTTACCTTGTAAACATGTACCTTCTGAATGATCTGAATATGAAAAATGTTTCAAAATTACTAAATTTCTGGCTTATTCAGTATTAACATGTTCCTAAATCCACTCCCCCAAGGAACTCTGTTCACTATTTTATTTTATTTATTGAAAGTTAGAAATATAAAAGTTTGTTGGGTTGGTTTCTGTTTTTAGTTAAAACAAATCCAAAAGTGTTTAAACATTTTGATTCGATAGAAGTATTCATAGAAATTTAACGTTCTGAAAAAAGTTCAGTTTGCGAAAAATGTGTGTGTGTATATATATATATGAGAAATATATATCTATATTTCTATTTGTGTGTTTTGCAAAACAAAAAAAATGTCTACGCAGATTAGGAGGGGGGAAAGTTTCCCTCAACAGATGTGGTATCTTCCTGAAGCTTTAGAAAGTTGTGATTCTGATTAATCTCTTCAGCTGAGAAGATACAAATGTCTAGCTGTGTGTCCAATATGAAAGGTCAGGGGTGCACTGTTTTCGGCTTCTCGCCATTTTATTTTGTATTGTGCTGAACTATTCACCAAAGTAGGAATAAGGAAACTGTTTTTTTCCTAGCCATCAGACTAACCTGACAACGGACGGAGCTTCCCAGACAGAGGTCCGATGGGGATGGGCTGCCACCCAGGTGTCAGGCTGCAGGGTGCTCACTGCTCTCACCCCAGTACCAAACAGACGCCGTAAGTGCACCCATGGGAGGAGCACCCAGGGAGAGGAACCCCTCCCCTTAGTGACAGAGTTCCGGGAGGAGGTGAGTAGGTTGAGGAGTAACAGGGAGCGCGAGAGTAAGAGGGACTACTGTAATCACACCCTACCTTCCCAACAGGCAGACAGGACACATGATATGGAAGATTCCCTATCCTCTCTCTGTCTGGCTGAACACAGTGGCTTAAGGGATAGGGGACAATGTCAACAAGTTCCTGCCCAGCCCACCAGGCGCCTCTCCTCTGTGACTACCCAACCTTCCCAGGTACCCTTGCATAATAGGTACAAGACTCTGCAAATGGAACCAAACAATAATGAGAATGATGGTTTATCTAGCTTGGAGGTGTCGCCGAGGTTAAGTCAGCCTATGCCCTCTGTCAAAACTGCTTCCCTAAAGAAGTTGGGTTATTGTCATAGCAGACTCTCTTCTGAGGGGAACAGAAGGCCCAATATGCAGACTGGACCCACTTCTTAGGGAAGTCTGCTGCTTCCCTGGGACCCTGGTTAAAGATGTGAATAGAAAGCTTCCTACCCTGGTACAGCCCTCAGACTATTATCCATTATTGATTTTTCAGGTAGACAGCGATGGAGGTGCAACAAGAAGTCCGAGGGCAATGAAGAGAGACTTTAGGGCCTTGGGAAGACTGGTTAAGGGATCAGGAGCACAAGTAGTATTCTCCTCTGTCTTTCCAGTTGCAGGGAATGATGAGAGGAGAAACAGAAGAGCCAGGAGATCAATACCTGGCTCCAAGCCTGTCACTAGCAACATTTTGGGTTTTTTGATCATGGGTTGGTTTACACAACACCAGGCCTGCTGGCAACAGATGGGGTACATCTGCCTCAAAGGGGAAAAAGGATCTTTGCACAGGAGTTAGCAGGGCTCATTGAAAGAGCTTTAAACCAGATTGGAAGGGGGAAAGGGATAAATCCAGGCTCACTAGAGATAAGCCTAGAGGCAGCACATCAAAGTTTGAGGGTCGGTGTGCTAGCAAGGTCCTTTGGTCTGCTGTCTCAGTGGAGATAGGGGATGAAGCAGCAGCAAAGACGCAAGGGACTGATATGTTAGAAACCACTGAAGTGCCTGAGAATGGTTACGTAGGAGTTAGGGCTTCTCCCTGCAAAAAGCTGGCAGGATCAATATCCCAACTGAAATGGATCTACACCAATACATGCAATATGGGCAACAAACAGGAGGAGCTGAAAGCCATTGTGCAGCTGGAAAACTATGATTTAGTTGCTGTCACAGAAATATAGTGGGATGATTCGCACAACTGGAGTGTTGCAATGGGTGGCTATAAAGTCTTCGGAAGGGATAGGCAAGAAAGGAGAGGCGGTGGGCTAGCCCTGTGTGTTAGGGAGTGTTTTTGGCTGTCTAGAGCTTCATGGTGGTGTTGATAGGGTTGCGTGTTTATGGGTAAGAATCAGGGGGAGGGCTACCAAAGCAGATATCATGGAGGGAGTCTGTTATAGACCTCCCAACCAGGTTGAAGAGGCAGATGAAATATTCTATAAGCAGCTGGGAGAAGTCTCAAGATGGCCAGCCTTCGTTCTTGTGGGGGGGTTCAACATACCAGATGTCTGCTGGAAGTACAATAGAGCAGAGAGGAAACAGTCTAGGAGGTTCCTGGAGTCTGTGGAAGATAACTTCCTGACACATTTGGCAACTGAGCCAACTAGGGAAGGTGTCCTGCTGGACCTGTTGTTTGTAAACAGAGAAGGGCTTGTGGGTGATGTGTTTGGAGGCTGTCTTGGGCATAGCGATCATGAAATGATAAGAGTTTTCAGGGAGGCTGGACATTCTTCAAGAAGGCGTAGGAGCAGGCCATACCCATGTGCTGAAAGACAAGCCAGCAGGAAAGAAGACTGACCTGACTGAAGAGAGATTTTTGGCTGGAACTTAGGAAAAAGAAGGGCGTTTATGACCTTTGGAAGAAGGGGCAGGCAACTCAGGAGGACTACAAGGATGTTGTGAGTTCATGCAAGGAGAAAATTAGAAGGGCCGAAGCCTAACTTGAACATAATCTGGCTGCTGCCATAAAAGACAGTAAAAAATTTCTATATAAAAAAAAAAGTTTCTATAAAGACATTAGCAACAAAAGGTGGGCAAAGGAGACTCTTCGTCCTTTATTAGAATGTGGAGGGAAAAGACTGAGGTACTTAATGCCTTCTTTGTTGTCCAGGTACCCAGCCCCCTGAGCTATGTCCTGGTTTGAGGTAAAACAGAACTAATTTTATTTTCAGTAATTTTACTTTTCAGTTAGGTCTCTTCTAACTAACTAACTCTGTTCAGAGGTTAAAGAGAGCATCTGTCATTTGTTTAGTGGCCAGCCCAGCCCAAACCACAACAGGCTGAAAGACAGGGATGGGGAGCCAAATGAAAGCCCCATAATCCAAGGGGAAATGGTTAGCAATCTCATACACCACTTGGACACACACAAATCTATGGGGCCAGATGGGATCCATCAAAGAGTACTGAGGGTCCTGGTAGAAGTGCTCACCAAGCCACTTTCAACCACTCGTCAGAACTCCTGGCTAACAGGGGAGGTCCCATTTGCCTGGAAGTTAGCACATGTGATGCCTATCTACAAGAAGGGCTGGAAGGAGCATCCAGGGAACTACAGGCCTGTCAATCTGACCTCAGTGCCAGGGAAGGTTATGGAGCAAATCATCTTGAGTGCCATCATACAACACATGCAGGACAACCAGGTGATCAAGCCCAGTCAGCATGGGTTTATGAAAGGCAGGTCCTGCTTGACTAATCTGATCTACTTCTATGACAAAATGACCCACTTAGTGGATGAGGGAAAGGCTGTGGATGTTGTTTACCTGGACTTTAGTAAAGCCTTTGACATCGTTTCCCACAGCGTTTTCCTGGAGAAACTGGCTGCTCATGGCTTGGACAGGTGTAGTCTTCGCTCAGTAAAAAACTGGCTGGAAGGCCAGGCCCAAAGAATTGTGGTGAATGGAGTTAAATCCAGTTGGCGGCTGGTCACAAGTAGTGTTTACCAGGGCTCAGTATTGAGGCCAGTTCTGTTTAATATCAACAATCTGCACAAGAGGATCAAGTGCACCCTCAGTAAATTTGCAGACAACACCAAGCTGGGCAGCAATGATGATCTGCTTGAGGGTAGGATGGCCCTACAGAGGGATCTGGACAGGCTGGATTGATGGGTCAAGGCCAAAGGTATGAGGTTCAACAAGGCCAAGTGCCGGGTCCTGCACTTGGGTCACAACAACCCCATGCAACGCCACAGGCTCGGGGAAGAACAGCTGGAAAGCTGCCTGGCGGAAAAGGGTCTGAGGGTGTTGGTCAACAGCCAGCTTGATATGAGTCACCAGCGTGCCCAGGTGGCCAAGAAAGCCAGTAACATCCTGGCTTGTATCAGAAATAGTGTGGCCAGCAGAACCAGGGAAGTAATTGCCCCCCTTCACTCAGCACTGGTAAGGCCCCGCCTTGAATACTGTGTTCAGTTTTGAGCCCCTCACTACAAGAAAGACATTGAGGTGCTGGAGTGGGTCCGGAGAAGGGCAACGCAGCTGGTGAAGGGTCTAGAGCACAAGTCTTAGGAGGAGTAGCTGAGGGAACTGGGGTTGTTTAGCCCAGAGAAAAGGAGGCTGAGGGGAGACCTTGTTGCTCTCTACAATTACTTGAAAGGAGGTTGTAGCAAGGTGGGTGTCGGTCTCTTCTCCCAAGTAACAAGCGACAGGACAAGAGGAAACAGCTTCAGGTTGTGCCAGGGGAGGTTTAGATTGGATATTAGGAAAAATTTCTTCACTGAAAGGGTTATTATCGGGTAAGAATTGGAACAGGCTGCCCAAAGAAGTGGTTGAGTCACCATCCCTGAAGGTATTTAAAAGACATGTAGATGTGCTGCTTGGGGACATGGTGTAGTGGTGGACTTGGCAGTGTTAGTTTAACAGTTGGACTTGGTGATCTTAAAGGCCTTTTCCAACCTAAATGATCCTATGATTCTGTGATTCTGAAGTATCTGTTCTGAGATCAGTCTGACTGTGAACTCCAAAGTTTATAAAGTAACTTGTTCTTCTGATCTGCTTTTCCCACAGACCCCATTCCCAAATCCCTATTTGAATTTTTTTAAAAAAGTGCATGTATAATTGTATATTGTAATTGTATATTGTTTATATAATATTTCTGTAAAATATTTGTCACTATTGCTTATCATGTTAAAGCATAGCTGCATCTTGTGACATCTAGTCTAGGAATAGTAAATCTTGTATGCTGTTTAGATTATTTGTTTTGCAGAAGCTGCATAAAATGCTTCCAAACATGGATTCTGTTTATTATTATACAGTATTAGTAGTATTATATCAAAAATGCTATTTTTTTCATTCAAGCTTTTTTTTTTTGGTTTGTTACTAGTAAAAGCTTTTCCTTTTTTGTTATGTGATCTCTTCGTCACACGTTCAGTTAAACTGTAATTTTATTAGCTTTATTTCCTTCATTTCTTTAGCCAACTTCAGTGCATCCCTTATTAGGCCAGTAAAAAATTCCTATCAAAACTAGGAATATAATTTCAATAGAAAATTTTGGTTTTAAATATAATGAAAAGTTTTAATGAGTAATACTTGTTGTCTTCAGAAAATATCTTCTTGTTGGCATTGCAAAGAAAAGTCTTCAAACTAAAATATTTTGTCAGAATAAATGCATTTTGAATTGCATAGGCTTCTATGGGAATTTTAATTCAATTGCCTTTATATACTTGCTTTTCTTGGGCTAGCTTCCCAACATGGACAACGCTTCCTATGGCATACCATTCTGATAATTCACCATAACCTTCTTTGGAGGAGAAAATATGAGAGTACCCACAGGGAAATAGAATAAAATCGGAGAATACAGCCTGAAGAGGAGTGTGAGAGCAAAGCTAATCAAACTGCAATCCTCATGAGGCAGAGCAGGAGCTTTTTATTCTTTATTATTATTATTAATATAATTTTGTATATGGCATTTGGCCAAAAGTAACAGGGTTTTCTGGGTCAATATTAGACAAAACCATAATTTAGTTTTAATAAAAAATATTTCTATTTGTCTGCTGACACTAACTTTTTTCAAGGAAACGAGCCATATTAGTTATAACAGCAAAGTGAATCCTATTCCAGTTGCTTTGTAAAGCTCAGAGAAAGGGTTGAAAATTACCTTTTTATTCCAGATCTGTGAAAAAGACTAGAAAAGGTGAAGCATTCCTTCTGTCAACCTAAAATTCCCTTGGTGCATGATGCAAGGTGGACTTATGTCAATTACAGACATTCACAGAGGATGATGTGAATTTAGGCAGCAAAAACTCTGCTAGGCTAGCTCTTGGGAGTTTCTGTGCCACAGGAGTATTTGATGCCTTCCAGGTTTTCCAATCCATTGGGCTATTGGATATTTAATTTATTTAAATAATTATTTCTTTGTTTTTAATGACTTATTTGCTGTCTTTGAAGAATAAAAGGAACTTAAACAGTTTTAGGGGGTTTTTTTCTTTTTTTTTTCTGGTTAAAAGTTTTCGTTCAAATCGAATGAAGATGTATTTTTATGTCAGTTGATGTTAAAATAGTTTCAAAAAAGAAAAAAAAAATTGTTATTGTATTTACCAGAATGGTTTGAATTTGAGATGTAATCTTTCTGTGAAATACAGAGTACTCTGTTATAAAAATCGTACTAGCATATGGGGATTAGATTTAGTCAGCCACATCTGCCATCCTCAATGACAAAAAAAAAATGTTATCACCACTTTTTCCATAGGAAAGGAAAGCTATCACAGATTATTTTAGTGAGGTGGATTCCACTGTGTTCTGTTGCGCAACTTTGCTGCATGTTAAACTTTAGTTACCTGCTCCTGAGACGAAGGACTAAAGGCAGCACGTTGGCCCAGGTGTAAGTGCAGCCTCACACCTGGGCTGCTAGTGGTGACAAATAAGAAGGAAAGACCACAGTTGTACAGAGGCTGAGTTATGTTTAAACTTACTGATTTTTTTTTCTGTTCTTGGTATTTAAGACAGTGAAAACTGTATTCAACTCTACCACACGATTAAAAAAATACATTTTTCAAAACCAGAAACATACTTCAATATGTTTGTAAACTTAGGTAATTTTTTATTAGACTTCAAATTTTATTCCATTTTAAATATGGATCAAACAGCTACAGCTCTGTTTGAGATAACTTACCACACCAATTCTATCTCATACCCTACTGATTTTTCTAAAGAAATACAAACATGAGGTAAGACTTGACAAGTCACTGTCTGGGTTACTTACATTTAATAAGAGCAAATGAGGAAAGAAGGTAAACATGGTAATTGATGTCTCAGTGAAAAATAAATCTACATAATTTTTCAGTTCATTTTCAGAAACGAGGTGTTATTCTGTACAAATGTATGTGTTCTGAAGTACATATGAAATATTTAAGTGTATACATCTCAATATTTTACTTCAACACATTTCATTGTACCTTTATCAGTGGTTCACAGACTTTTTTACAAGATTGCTTTGACTTCTTTTGAGCATTGGTACTTTCACCACTATGCATGTCATACCAATTTCTTTTCCTTCCTCTTAGGGTTACAATGCAAGTTGTATAAATTGAGGGATATACACATGGACTGTTTTTGTTTAAAAACTGTTAGGATTAATAAGAAGCTGTGGTATACTGGAACTTTCTTGTGAAGGAAACATCTTGGGTTACTGGAGTGGATGATGCTGTTCCTTTGTCCTCTGTGCACTGGTTGGACTGGCAAAGCAGGCTGTAAAAATGATCCCGGTGAGTGCAGAAGATACCACCTACATAAATGCTTGAACTGAACTTTGACGTAGGATCACCCAGAATCCCATAAAGTACATGTTTTTAAACAGCATGTTCTGTTGTCTAAAAGTACTGATTATTTTTTTTTTTTTTTTTTTTTAGGAAACTG
>VYXH01007509.1:0-22500 GCA_013397275.1 Burhinus bistriatus
ATAACCAGCTATTTTGGACAGAGAAGGCAAGGGACTGCTGAAAACAGCAATAGCTGGGAGGTAGCAGAGGTGGGACCAGGCGGCTTCCTGCATCTGTCCTGGCCATTAGGCAAGAGGTCCTCAGTGGTGACGCTGAAGCCACCTTGAAATGATACACAACCAGGAGTTACTTCTGCCATTTGTGACAAAAGTGAGCTAGAAAGCTTGGGAATCACTGTCTTGGTATTTTCTTCTCTTGAATAACTGCAGAAAGCAGAGAGTAAGCCTTTTCCTTGTCGCTCATTTTATGCAGCTGTGATCGTGGTGTTTTACTATGAAAATCTGCTCAGGACCAGGGAAGTAGCTGGGGTTTTTTAATGACCTGTCCTGGTTTGAGCGACGCAGGACTAATTTCTGTTCTAATGTCTGGGAAACCTGTACTTTTAGAAGACTCTAGTGTCTGAAGTGGTGAAAATATTTACTTTACAGCCAGCCTATGGTGGGCGGGTTTCAAGGTCTCAGTGTTTTTGAGCTCGCCAGGTGCAGGGATGAGGAGGAGCGAGACCCGGGCACTTGCCCCAAGCTGGCCAACAGGGTTATTTCATACCATGAACGGCACATTCCATAGAAATTAGAAAGTTTGCTGTGAAGTTCTCTTTCTCGCTTGATGGCGGAGATCCAGAGAACTCCTTGCCCTGGTGCCGGAGCCCTGAGCCCTTCCCTTCCTCCCGAAGCCGTAGCTCTCGCAGTGTCCCACATTTGCTGTCCCCTACTGGCAGTGCACGGCGTCCTACGGATAGAATGGGCTGAGTATAATCCTGGTGTATTCTATATTGGTATCGAGATCGATATTGGTTCTTTAGTGTTATTAATGTTAATCATCTAGTCTTATTGTATTAAATCTGTTTATCTTTCAACCCCCAGGTTTCCTTGTTTTTTCCTGATTCCCCTTCCCGGGTAGGGAGGGTTCATTGGGTGAGAGAGCCATTGTCTAAATGACAATAAATTCTTGTGGGTTTCTCAAACCATAACATGACCTTAATGTGCAAAAAACCAGATAAATTTTAAAAAATCTTGCTTAAAAACAGTTAAATAGACAAGCGTTGCATTAGGAGCTCAAAACGTTAAGTTTGGAAGTTGTTCATAGCTATTAGAAATGATTCCATAGTTTCCTGCTCAGAAAATCTCCCATATATGCATTTATATATATATACACACACATATACTCACACACACACGTGATAGGTGTGTGTATATGTGTATGTATACACGTATTAAAAAAAGTCTGAGCTCCTGAAGTAAACAGTTCTGCGTTTTCTGAAGGATAGTCATGTTGAGAGTAGTTGTTTCCGTTGTAGAAGACCAGTCCACTGAGAGTGAGGTACCGTAAGTGAGGGATGGTGGTAAGCAAGTTGTTGATGGAGGGAGCAGGGGTGTGGAGGTGGTATGACAGTGGTATTTAATGCTGCTATGAGGGCTGGGTGTTTGCAAACCATTTGCATTGCGGGGATTTAGTAGTTTGGGGTTGTTTTTTTTTTTTTTTTAAACCAAGATGGTTTGTGACACAGTGGTGTTAGCTGGAAGCAATGAATGATGTGTATGACTAGGGTATCATTTGAAAGAGTGGGGTATTCTCTTAGATAATTGTTTGATAGAAGGCTTTTTTTGAACCTTATGTGGTCTAATAATCCCTTACCAGTGTGTCTTCTGGAAGGGCTCCAGTGTCGCTGGTTGGATGAGCGAATCATAGAATCATTTAGGTTGGCAAAGCCCTTCTAAGATCATCAGGTCCAACCATGGTTTGAGGGCAGGTGCTGCTGGAAGAATACAGAGATACAGTAATTGTAGGAAAATATTCCAAGGTGATTTTCTCTGTTGTGAGGAGCATCTGCGTTTTCTTTGGGTGTAACTTCAGCCCTTTCCATTCCTGTGGCTGACACAGAAAATTCTGTATTCATGTTGACTCCCAGACGCTAGATTTCCATTTGTTCATTGGTTTTTTTTCCCTGATGATGTTAACTCAGGAAGTTAGTTACACTTTTCACTCTAAGCACCTAGGTATAAATTTAGCATAGAAGAACTGCAGACCTTTTCAAATAGCCATCCCAGTCATCTGTTGCTTCCTTCTGGGTCCTGATGTGACCCTCAGTCAGCATCTGAGATCGTACAAAGCTTTTTCCTGTATTTCTGCTGGAGTGACAGTACAATTTGTCACTGACCTCTCTGCTCTTTGCTTTTCTCTGTAAGATGCTTAGTGTCTTCTGGCAGGTGGGCATTTTCTTCAGCCTCCTTTTTCTACTTTCAGTGCAAAAACTGTATTGTTTTTCCCCAAAACCTTATTTGTTAAAGTCCGCTGCCTGTGATGCACGTGTAACAAAACTAAGCACTGCTTCTCATCTGGTTGGATGCTCAGGATGGGCTCAGGGGTTAGACTCACGGATGTACTGTTAGGTTTTGCAGGCTCACAGAATTCAAATGTGCGCCTGGAATTTGCTTAATACAAGTAACAAGATCTTACAGACTTAAATGCTTTATAAGCTGCGTTCTTTCTTTCATAGGATCGTATCTGGGAATGAGTTTCACTTCGCATTGCCTGTGTTCAGGGCCGTGTTCCTAGAAATGTGGGTCCAGCAATGTGGTGAGATACTTTTCAAGAAGGTAGTTAAACGTACGTATGTAGCCTAAATGAATGCGTGTGGTCACACCGACCTCAGCACCAATGAGACTTCTTGTGTCCGTATGTTGAAGGAGGGAGGTGATCTGGGAGCATCACAGAAGAGCTGGGGCAGAAGTCCAAGCATGGCGGGTGGAGCAGGATGACTGGCTGATGAGTTGTTTCTCCTTTGTAGTGAACTGTTGGGTTGCTGATGTAGTTTTTTGCAAGTTGTGACTTGAAATAAACAGGTAATTATAATGAAGAATACCCAGTGTAGACTTATACCCCTCTAATTTTGGGTTAACCTGTGATTAACATCCTGTGTATAACTCAGAGTAGAGTACCGGAGTACACACTATTATTACTGAATAAGAAAGTGAAGAAATCTGAGTTTCACCTTCTTCAGCAGTGACTCTTCTTCACTCTAGCCTGTGAACAAGCCACAGTGGTTGTGGGATGGTCTGGCAAGCCCGCTGTCATAATTCTAGGTTTTAGGTGTTGGTTAGTCATTCTCTTCTCAGAAGGCTTAATAGGCATTTTAGCTGAGATGAGATCTCCAGTTGAACATTCATTAAAGGTGGGGTCAAGCAGAGGGCTGGCTGCGGGTGAGGAAGAGTTGAAGGAAGTGCAGAGAATAGCTAAAGTGGTTGGTTCCTGGAAGACCGAGTCTGTGAATCATCCATTTGGAAATGAAGGAGGAGAAAGCAGTGCCAATTAAATATCACAAAAGGTTATGATAAGCGTGTAAGCTATGGGGAGAGATCACGGTCTTTCAGCATCTTTCTTCCCTGCAGCTGCAATATGTAAACTCAGGAAGATGACTGAACATTGATACTTTAAAAGTTCAGTTGTCGTGCTTGTTATTGAATGAAGTTACTGAGAATTGACAGAAGAAAATTTTTTTGAGAGGAGTTTCCAAGTAGGGATCATATTCCTCGTTTAGTGTGCAGCAGAACCAGCGCATTTGAGTGGCTGTCAGATCTGGTAGAAAGAGAAAATAACTGTTCTGTGGTAAAATAGTGTAAAGGAAATAACCACTCTCCTTCAGAACCAGGTTTTTTTTTTTTATTGTTCATAGGTGCAAATTCAAAAGCGACTCAGACCAAATGTCAGATGTAATTTGAGTGCTTGGTATTTAAAATCTAATTGCACTATTTCCATGAAAACTCTTGCACATATTCCTGGCTGCTTTTTAAACATTTATATATACTTTTCTGCCTTTTATACAAATGCATGAAATAATGTTCTGGAAGACACTGAAAAATTTAAGTTGGTCATTCTTGTTAAAGAAATACGTGTAGATAAATACAGGCCTTTTCTCTATATGCTGTTTGAAGATGTTTTCAGGCTGTTTGAGTGCTAAATAATTGCCAGTTTTCACCTTTGATATCTGTCCCTGTGTTGTTGTTATGAGATTTATTTTTTAATGAGTCACTGCTAGGCACCGAACAAGTAAGTTAAAGAATATTTTAAGGAGAGGCATATAGAAAAAAACCAAAATTGCTCGTGAAGGCTTTGCTCCAGATAGCTCATGGAGGTAGCTCTGGTAGAAATAACAAACAGGGAAAACCCCAGGTAAATGATACAACGTAGAGAAAAGAAAGGGTTGAAAACTAGGGGCATGGCGATGATCAGCTGAAAAAAGGGAGCTGCAATCCTGGTATTTTGGGGACTGTGACCTAATGCAGTGGCTGGTGAGCCAACCCCAGCCATCGTGGTTCCTACTGCCTTGTACGTCCTTGTGCAACCGTGTCAACCACATGGTCCTGCTTAAGTAGGTCGTGTTAATACCAGGTATGTTCTTCATCCATAGATCCTGTAGGCTGTCACCTGCCCTCATCTCAAGCCTCAACAGCACCCCTGGTCCCGATACCTTCCTGCCCTTTAGCCAAGTCCATTTGCTGCTGGTGCACATCTACCTGCTCCTGCTGTTGTTCGGTGACATCAGCCAGGAAACCATGTGTGTCACTGGCTAACGGGTGACGGGATGAGCAGAGCCATCGGTCCTCACTCACCTTGCCAACACCGTCCTGCCGTGGGAGAGACCCCAAAGCCTTTGGCGGCAGCAGTAGTCTCTGCTCCGAACAATTTTCTGAACATCCAAAGGAGCACATCCCCCATTAAAAACGCAACAACAAAACAGCACTTCGATTAATCTTAAGGTGATTGCCTCTTAAAAGACTCTGAAAACTGGTTTTCAATTAACAATCTAGTTTACATAAAAGGCACATATTGATGAACATAGTCCATGATTTTTAGCTCAGTCCCATTATTCTCCTCTAATTCACGTACGGAAGCTAAGATTTCCAGTGATCTCACTGTTTACCAAAATCCAAGGTACTTAGAGGTTAATGGTGGTGTCACTTTCTGGTGAGAGTTTCATCTCCTGTTTTCTTCACAAAGGACAATAAAGGAAAAGGAGCGTGCTTCCAGAAAGCACCCAAAGGTACAGATGATCCATCAAGAATTAGCTGAATGCTCTTGTGAGAGCTGGAAATTCCTCTAACACTGTTTTTGGTATATAACGCTTCTGAATATCTGACAGCCAGCTATTCTCCTATTCATATTCAGAACTATTTTCAACGCCAAATATTGCTGATTGACAAATTTGATATTTGAGTTGCCCATCATACTATGAGCCCTTCTCCTGTGTCATGCTGCGCATGCTCAAACCCTTTTTTAGCCAGTGTGGTAAGAAAGTGCTCAGCATTTCACATGACCAATGCCCAGGAAGAGCACAATAAAATATGAATGTATACTGTAACAAGGATGCTATATCTTCCTGAACTAAGAAAACATTTGATTTGGAGAGGAAGGGGAAAAAGGGTCTGGGTAATAGAGACGATAGGAAAAGATGTGCAAGAGGAAATACTGATGTTAGTACAAAAAAGTTACTGAGAACCAAAGGTGATACAGCAGCATAGAGAAATTAAAACAACGTTGAGGCTTATTCACGTGAGTACTAGTGGAACACCTCTTGAATTAATCATACAGCCCTCCTTACATAGACGATCGTGTTCCTTACCTCCAAATCAGAGCCAGTTGAATTAGAACAGTTGATTACACTCATTGTGGAGGATTTTTTTTTTTTTCCCCAGAAATGGATTCTATAAAAAACTGGCTTATTTTAAGAATTCTGACTTCAGACAAATAATCCAAAATTGATGCTTGATTGAAGCTAAAGAACTAAACACAATTTATTGCTTGTTCAAAATTGTAATGAGAATACTACCCTTCTGTTTGAAGGACCTTCTAAAAATGTTCTAGTAGTTATTAATGGTAACTTGAGTGAGTTGGAGGTATATACATATTTGGTATCAGAAATTAAAAATAAATTCTCAGTGTTTTTATACCCATGGGGCTTAAAGATCACCTGATTTTGACGCATTTGATGTGGAACATCAAATTGTCTATCCAGACTTCTTCTAAAAGTTATATCTTTCCAGTCTGTAGGCATGTTCTACTAGCAATATACATAAAATATTTTTATTAATTTATTCAGCAGTACAATTTTTGAGCCTTCTCTTCGTGGTGAAACATTTTTTCCTTAATGTGTGAGCATGAATAAATGCCTACAAAAAGCTAAAGTTAAAATCTGTGTGTTGAGTCCACTTTGGCTTAAGTGTCCCAGTGGGTTTGGTTTTCTGTTAGTGAAGGACCGCAGAACATGAAAGCCCAGCTCTGTGCTGGGGCTGAGATTAGATCTGAATGCAAGGAAAAGCAACAAAGGTCCACAAAATATCTGAAATCTGCAAATATTTCCTGTACTTAACCTACACTTTCGTTGCGTGACTGTAAAGAACAGCAAATCTTTGTTCTTTCCCTCTCAGTTCCCGTTCAGTCAGTTCAGAGATGTAGGAGAAAGGTTTTGGGGAGCAAACTCGTTATCAGTCTTCCTACAGTTTCCATCTGATTCTATCAGCAGTGAGTACATCAAAACCATGAGCTTACAGCCACTTTTAAACATCAAAAAAGTTTGGTGAAAATTATTATTTCTTTTGCCAAGAAAGGGTGGACCAGATGATCCTTGAGGTCCCTTCCAACCTGGTAGTCTATGTTTCTATGATTATATATATACACATATATATAAATTAATATAAACATAGGTCATGCATGTGAAGTTCCTCTATATCTTTGAAGTTTAGCCGATACTGGGGTTGGTTCCATTTATGTAAACCTATTAGGACATTTCTTGGGTCTGTATTCCAGAAGGTTCTGCTAGTTGTCATACTTATTTAGTAAAAAGAGAGGAAAGTCTCAGAAATGCCTCTGTCATCCTTTGTGCCTTGCCAGGAAGGTGTTGGTTTAGCAGCCTCAAGGTGCTCTGGTGGTTTTGTGCACAGATAGGCTCGTTGGCCGTAGGTTCAGTGGTTCATAGAGAGTAGGGAAGGCTATAGCATACATTACTTAGAGCTGGAAATATGGCAAGAAAAAATGGTCCATGGCTTCTCCCAGCTCAGCTCATGGTAATTTGAATCTGAAATACGTAGAGTAATCCTGTTCGTGGATCATCAGCGGCA
Organism: Burhinus bistriatus; assembly: GCA_013397275.1. NCBI lineage: Eukaryota > Metazoa > Chordata > Aves > Charadriiformes > Burhinidae > Burhinus > Burhinus bistriatus. Next base: position 7,156 of record VYXH01007509.1, read on the forward strand.
GAGGTATAATTAAAGAACTTGTGTCCCTATTTGCGAGGAACGCCTGTATGTAAAGCCATGTTATAATTGTTCAGACATGCTGAATCAGACTTCTCTGTCTCAAAACAGAATAGAAAATACAAATATATGGAATGTCGCGATCATCATACTTACTGTTTTTTCTTCATCTCAACAAGGTTGCTCTTTTGGAAAACCCTCATGAAAGCAATCCACTCTTTCCAGTTAAAAGCCATTCGTATGGCGACAAACCACTGTTCTTCCATTTATATCTGTATTCATCCATTTAAACTCTAAAGCTTTCCAGCTTACTTCTTGGATTTATAGCCAGCTGGCTGCTGTGTGTAGTTCGAACATATTCTGACTGTATGAAACGTGCTGTCTTGTTTAACCGGTAATTGTAACGTTCACTCTCGGCCACAGCTCACCTACGTGTGTTCAGCATTGACTGTGCAAGTTCCCAGGGTCATGACTTCCCATCTCCTCGCCAATGTACAATCTACTGTTATTAGAGAAAAGTTAAGTCAAAAAGAAACCCCAGCCCCAAAACAAAAAACCCCTCCTGGAACTGAGTTGGATAAAATGAATATGTTCAAGATGGTGGGCCATAGCTGAGCCAGCTCGTGTGGGATCGGTGCCCGCTTTTTGGCATTTACAATAAACTTTGGAACGACTTTGTAACACGAATGCTTTAATAGCAAGTGGGGAGGGGGAGGCAAGGCAGGGAAGAAGGACGTATGCACTTTTTTTTTTCCTTTTTTTTTTTTTCCCCCCTTCTGAATGCTACATTGCTGATTTTTCCAGAGGCAGTCTGATAGCCTGTACCTGTTTATTAGCAGATGTCTGCAGTCTTAGGATGTCAAAGAAATTCACTGGAAGTTAAATTCTGAAATGACTGCCCAAAAGTACCAAATCATCAATGAGAAGCTTACATTCAAAGAAAGCATGAATATTAACATTTGTTAGCATACTTTGGCTTTGTGAGAAATACAATATACTATTATTTCTTCTTTATGCAACCTCGCTGGGTTCTAAGAGAGGCAATAAGAACCATTAATTAATAGTAGTAGTCCTGGATAATGTCATAATAAGTAATACAACATATTAAAGCACATTTATTCTTGCCAGCTATCAGGAGGAACCTTTACATATTTTAAAGGCCCATTAGGTTTGTTTACATACTCAGTTGAAGCTGGTATGCTTTGCTTCCCGTGGAACTGCCATTGGCAGGGGCTGAACCAGACTTCAGGACTCGACTCCGCCGGTATTGAATTTCCTGACAGTTGTATGCAGTCAGTAATATATTGTCGCTACTTCAGGGCAGCCGGTCTCTCTGGGATAGCGGGTACAACCCAAAACGGTGTAGTCCCCAAAGCTAGGGTGTCTGGGGGTTGCTGTCATAAAAATGAAAATAACTGAAATTATATATATATATATATCAGAAGCAATTTTCCACAATGGAAAAGGTGGTCAAGGAATCAAAAGCGTGCCTTCAGGTATATTACCCAACAGAACAACAAAAATGTGCTGGGCTTTAAATTGCACTAGCAATCTGGAAAGGATTTTCTGACTGGAGCTATGTTAAGTGTTAATAGTGAAACCTGGGTACTTTTTCCTTTGATCTCTCCTCAAGCTCGTATAGAATAATAGGATCAAAATAAAATGCCATTTATATGAACACCTTGTTCTTTTGATCTTGGCACAAAAAATTCTGTCTGCAGCTACAACTTAGCAAACAGTGCATCTGCTCCTTTTAGTTGGACCTTCTAGTATATCATAACTTTTAATAAATGGTGTCACAGCCAATTTTTTGTGTAGTTCATGAACTTACTTGTAATTTTTGCCCTAAGAGTCTTTAGCTACATTTTCAGAAGAACTGAGAATAAGGTAAGCGGGACCTGTAAACTGGTCGCTTATGGTCAGTTGTGCATATGTGTGTTGAATATATGACGTAAACATTTGTATGACGCTACATTTCAAAATATAATGTTAGTTGTTCTTTCACCACTTGGGTGAAGCTGTTAAATTAGTGTACTCTGAATACATGGTTACGTGACCCCAAGAATAGTTGGGGTGATTGTGGTTATCATAGGTGCTAGGTTTTGGGTCCCTGCTTTTTCCATCAGGAAGGTGATGTACTCCGTGATGTCTGGTGTGGGAACCAAGCCTTTCTTGTCTGTGCCCACCTCTGCAGGAAAGACCGTAGAAGTATTACAGCTGGTAGTTATGGACCCCTTTGCTTTTATGTAGAGATCTACAAGACAGATAATCCACAGATGAACATGAGGACCTGTCAGCCCTGGGGTTGATGGTCAGGAGTATGTCTTTGGAAGTCATTATTGTGAGCACTTAAAGTAAAGCCGCTTCTTCATGCTCTTTGAGATCTCTTACTAAGATTCTTCTCCACCAGAGGCTTTGGCTGCATGGAAACAGCTGAGCTGTGTTTATCGTGATGATTGATGGTGCCTCATTGTGATCCCTGCTTCAGTTGTTGTAACCTCCCAGACTAGATGAGATGGGCACGAAGCACTGTGCCAAATGAAAGCAAATAAACCGAAGCCCTGCAGTTCACCAACGTCGTAATTGCTGCTGTCCAGGAAGAGGGATTAGGGAGTGTGGAGAAATACTAGCTGGGAGAGATCCAGTGGCCAAGCAGTGTCTTGGGTGTCGAATGTCTCTCTCTCTCTCTCGAGCTTTGCATCCCACTGTAATTTATATTTAGCTATTAAGCTTATTAGATAGGAGCAGTCGGCTTGCTGTCCGCCGTGTGCAGGGAATACCGCTGGGTGAGTGTTTAGGCTCGTGCTGAAATGGCAGCAGTTGAGGTTCCCACACTTGAGCTGTCCTCCAACAAGTTTGGGTGCAGGCTTAGTTGGGTCTCTGTAGTCTGTCCTGGGGCAGGAGTATGCCAAAGATCCATAACCGTGGCTATAATCTGTAAGCCTGTTCTTATAAAGTAGTGCAGTATAATTCATTACGGGCAATAAAGATACTTTGCTAACCGAGCTGGTTTGAGTACCAAAAGCAGCGTGGACGTATTTATGTGGTACTGCACTAGGATGAATGCATCCTGCTGAGATCAGGTCTCCCTGCTGACGCAGCCACTCTCCCTCCCGTCCTTCTGCTAATTAGTCCAGAACTGCTGTAAGAAAGGCTGCTGCTGTAGTTGTCGGAAAAACAGTATCCGTCCAACTCTTAATTTTAGCAGAATGTGATTCTCCGTTCAGCTTTCACCGGATTTCATTTCATATATCTATACAGTGTCAATGGTCCCAGAATTCCGACCTACCTTTTGCAGCAATTAAAAGAGGGATGTGGGACTCTTTGGACAAGGAGTTAAAGAGCTACAAAAACTCATAGGTTTTTTTCTTGCAATAAAAATGTGATTGCCCTAGTTCTGTGGTTAGCATGAAACAAATCGGCTCTGTCATGGAGTCAGTGGGGTACGAGTTAATACAAGGTAGTAAAGGAATAATAATAAAGTAAAACAGCAAAGTCCACAGTCTTTTATGACAAAACCAGTATGATCCTGTTGCAGTCTAAGGCCCTGCTGCAAATAGTATTTTCTGATGCCTGGGTAAGTTCAATTTACATATATACAAAGTGTATGAATAAAGTTATAAAAGTATGCTTAGTAATTTACTTTTTTTTTTTTTCCTTGAAAGTAGTTTGCTATTGTTCAAACTTTCAGCTTTCACTGGTTTTGTTTCCAAAACCCCAAAAGGAAAAGAAAATAACAAAAGTCCATAAAGGCAAAAGGGATATGTTCTCATTTCAGTTCACAGAATTTCCTGCCTTTAAACAATACAAATATATGCCCTTAGGTTTCTAACGTGCTGGAAGGATACCGAATCCTTGAAACAGATCAAATTAAAAGCAAGTCCACTATAGCAACAGCGAGTTTTACCAGCACGTCCAATAGATCTCAACAAGAATTCACTGGGTTTTAACCAGGTTGCCAAGCCTTACAAAATCTTAAACTGCTGACTCCGTAAATGAATAAATGCTCAAAACCAGCAGGCAAATTCTAAGCCGAATTGGGCACAAATAAAATCTGATGCTTAATAATTGTCCCCTGCTCATTACAGGCTCCATTTAAAAGTTATTTAATAGAACTTTGAGATGTATCTACAAGCAGAAGAGACATGGACGTTCGCTATGTCAAACCTTTTGAAGTACATTGCTTCCCTTAATTATGGTTGCGTGTTCAACAGGCCAAACATGTTCCTCTGAGCCCTCAGGATGAAGGATGTGAGGAGCACGGGGGTAGCTGGCAGTAGTTGTCACCAGATTGGGCATGGCAGGTTGGGGAACCAGTGTCCTGAGAAGTGGTGGCTTGGACTTAGAAGGAGAGAAGAACTGAAGAAACTTCTCCTTGGTGTTATTAAATGTTTTTATTTTGATTTTGTCATTTGCCTTCAAATTGTCATGTGCTGGCCTTTCTTTCACCTCCTTGACCTATTTCGTTAGAAACCTCAGCGTACCGTACCATGATCGTTTGGGGTGTATCTATGCAAACAACTTCCAGAGCTGTAGAAGCAAAGCGCTGGGCTGAACAATCATGGTGAAGCTCTTTGCATATCCAAGGTTTCTGGGTTTTATTTATTTATTTTTTTAGAATACATTTAGTGCAATAATGCTCAAGATGACCGTGTCCCGCTACAGAGCGGGTGTTAGCTCAAGCTGCTCACGTCTGCGTCTCCTTACGGGGTGGGCGCCATCCTTCCTGCTGTCCTCGTGCAGATATGTCACCAAGCTGCTAACTGCCAGCTCATACTGCATAAGGGTAACAGAGCTGTTTGTATTGATACTGTTTGCTCCTTTTTCCAACAAAAATGCATATTCCTCCTCTTGTTTTACAGTCTTTAATATCTTAGATAGCTCAGTGATGGGCCACGTGTGTTTTCCAGGAATTTGGTGGTGCAGGCTCCCCGAGGAACCTTCTGGTACCTGGATGCTGAAGGGCAGATTCTCAGCAATCTCAACGCAGCATCACTGTCATCCTCATTTTTACCACACAAAAAAAAAAAAAAGGAAGTCCAAGGTTTTGGGTTTGGGGTTTTTTTTCCCTTTGATGACCCTGCTACTAGTTGTAATAATGTTTTTTGGAGCTTTCTGACAAAAACTTGATCTTTTTTAGGGCAAAGCGCTACCACCATTCTAGTTCTAGAGATGGAGAGAGGCTTTTGGTGTTTGGACAATGAGACACTGACCCATTGGCAAAGTTGAGATTAAAACTCAGTTTCCTCTAAACCACGCTGCCTAGCTGAGACGCAAATGCATACACGTTTAAACACCAGTGGTAGTGCAAAAAAAGTGCAAATAAATCTCGTATAGGAACACATTTTCAAATGGAAGTCAGAGCCTTTGCATTACCCCACGGTCCTCGGGGCCAGAGGCAGTTGACGGGACCATCTGATTTGAACACCCTGGTGCTGAGATAAGCCTACAATAGCCCCGTGTTTTTCTTATTACTTGGATGTCGTATTGATGACAAAATGTGGTTTAGATTTTTTTGTGTGCATACAATTATTATTCTTAATCAATTTCTCTAGCTTTTTCAGATAAAGCTTTCTTCCATTAAACCTTCGGGCGAAAGTAGGCTTCGTTGCTTCTTTCTTTCTTGGGGTATCTGAGAAAGTGTTAAATAATTAAGGTGAAATACGTGTTTTCCTGAGAAACACACAGAAGTTTGCAGTTGCGCAGTTGAGTGAATTATCAAAACCAGATGTCAGCAAGTGGAACATTTTACATAAATTTATTAAAATCATTATTTACCTGTAAGTTATAAGAAGGGCTTAGTTGCACTACTTTGTTGCCAATATGTACTGCCAATAATCTGCCAAAAAGCAGCTTGCTGGCAAAATCACTGAAATGGTTAGCTTATGCTTGCACAGAACATTACAACCCTGAGTCAAATGAAAACCTACTATAAACGAACTCTTTGATGGTGGATTCGCTGGAATATGTTATTGATATATGGTATACAGTTTATATGGATTATGTATGCTGTGCAAGAAATATGGATATCTATTAAGGGTAACTTGATATGTAATCGGTTAGGACAGTTATTGTTTTCAGTGTTTGCTATGAATAAGATCACACGGTGACTGTTCAGTTTTAAAATACAGACTATTCATGTGCAGCCCAAAGCACTAGCGTACCATTTGTTCAATTAATACGGAAAGGCTATTGAAAATGTAAAATATCTGACATCTATACAGAGTAATTTTAAAGGCAACTTTTCTTCGAGGAACGATTTATACATTACATAAACTTATATTTTTCATCCAAGTATCATTTCGAGAATAGCAAGCTTAAACATTGGAGGCCATAGGGAAACATAATATTACGATAATGTTCTTTGGTGCGGTTTGGAAGGTTTTAGGAAACATTTGGAAGTATTTTTCTCATAAAGTCACTTAACTATTGAAGTGTTATGATAGCACTCCCTTCTGCATTGCGTATGTTAGAAAACAGCCTGTTTAAAGGGGACATCCATCCTATATATCCTGATTAGAAGTATTTCCACAAAACAGGAAATTATATGTTACAGGATCCTGGTATTAGTTTTAATTAAAAAAAAAGAAATAAAAGACAAGATGATTTAAGGTGTGATATCAGTTTTCAAACACCCATTTCCAATTCTGTTCAGCAAGAAGAGATACTCTATTGTTTGGAGCTATACGTGAAATTTGCATTTTCTAAATAAGCACGGGAGAGCTGAGCTGGTTTTTTCCGTGTAAGTAAGCACTAATAAACATGACCAATCCTTTAGGATCGTAAAGAACCTTAAAAACCTTGCAATTCTCAGAAGCCTAACTTTTTTCCCCATAGTGTAATTCATTCTTTTGAACTTCTGCAGAAGCACAACTTAAGTCAACAATGTCTCCATTTCTGGCAGTTGTTATCAAGGTGACTTTTAGTGCTCCGTTCCCTTGCAGTGTCGGTGTAGCAGATCTACACAGTCATGATGCTTAATTATAGAGAAAATCACTTTTTTTTTTCTGAACTATCAATTAATTCATGTTTTCATATCTTCCGCAAAATAACGCAGAAGTTATTTTCATCTGTGTTCTAAAAGACGTATTGTAGTTCATTACCATCTTTCTGGGAGTTTTTAAATTATCACCATTTTATTCTTGAGAATGATGTTCGCAGAAACAATAGCTGCACAGATTCTTACATTTAGTGTTAAAGGATTTCAGAGAATTGAAATGTGAATTCAGAAATAATATATTTAGGGTCAAACTCCGTCTCTCTTGAAGTCGAAGAGCTTTGCCTTTGGCTTCAGTGGGTCCAGAGTCTCCCTTCTGGTATTAAAATGCAGAGTAATCGCTATTTGATATTTTTTTTTGCTGACCTAAAGCGCTTAAGATACTGGTGAAGTCATTTGTCAGGAGTAAATATGTAACAAAATGGAATAATCCCACAAGCACTGGATTAGGCTAGACATGCTTTTGGCTGAAATGATGCCCACCAAGAGCAGCGACACGGAGGACTCAAAACCAGGAAAGCTTCCACTTTCAGGGATATGTTTGGTTTGGAGTAGTTTCACCTGCCTTTGCTCCTGTTCTGTGTAGTTTCGCTGCAGGCTTGTGTTTTGGAAGGCAGTACCTTTCCGTGTATTTTGGGGAATAAGAGCTGAAGAACACTTTAGTTAAAATCCTGATCATCTAGGATGGAGGCTTTACAGTGCATCTTGAGCAGGAATCGTAATGTTAGAAATTCAACTGTAATATTGGGGGGAAAGAGATCGGTTTGACCATCCTCCTTATTTTGAGGTACAGATATGGCATCTTAAAGAATAAACTACTCTGAGTGTTGTTGAATCAGAGCGAAACTAGATTGGAAGGAAACGTACATGCTAAGTCAAAGTGGGAATTTTGGGCAGTATCAAATAAGGATACTAGATATTGAGGGATTTTGCTCAGAAATCATCTGGAAAAATAGGTGGAAGTTACGGTTTGAGGAATCTGAGAATTATCCGGTTTCTCTTCTGCTCTCTTTACTGTTGACGTCTCTCTTCTCCTGCCTCATCTTCCTTCCCTACACCAACGGACCAAGTTACCACTTGAGTCAAAACTGACTGCCTGTGGTTGATCTGGATCCAGCCTCTCTTCTCCAGGAGCATCTCTGGGTCCTGCCTACTAATCAGGCACGCTGCTGGAGTGACGAGGATTGTTGCATTTAGCTAATTTGTTGCCAAAACAGCAATATTTTGGCTTATTTGTCGGGAGGAGATCTCCTTCATCCTTGGCCTTGATGACAGTTAAAACTTGGCTGGACGAGGCTCTGAGCAACCTGGTCCGACTGGATGGGCTTTGAGCAGGAGGTCGGACCGGAGACCTCCCGACCTCAGTGATTCCCTGAGACTATTCTGTATTTCTCCTGTGTCGGGGAAGAGAGGAGATGAGAGAAGATAACGACAGGGGAAAATGATCGCATCTCAAATAATTTTTCCATACTTCTACATCTTGCAGTTCACAAACAGGGGGCTCTGTGTAAACCCTTCTTGTTCTACCCAGGAAAACGTATATCCTACTGTGGGAAGACAAGCTCAGCCGCAGACCTTGTATTTTCTTTTGCCGTGCCGTTCCCGGTGCTTAATCTTGGCTCTGTTCAGTTTTCTTTCTGTTCTCTCTCTTTGCTCCTAATCCTTGTCCATGCTTATAAGCCCCTAATATTTATATGGCATTATCTGTGTTAGAGATTACTGCTGACAAGTAATCTCTTCCCTCTTCTGAATGAAGAATTACAACCATTGCTAAAGATCAGAAAGTGAAATTAGATCCCCGAAAGTATGTGACAACTTCAATAAACCCTAATATCAAATTCCCTAAATATCGGGAATCTTCTTTGGAGCTTTGAGATTTGAACTGTAGCACAGCTTTGGGACACCTGATCACATTCAGCACCTCTTTTTTGCTGTAGAGCAAAATGTGACAGTAGTTGCAGAGGAAAAAAAAATCAGGAAAAATCACTGAACTGAGACTAGTCTCCCAGTTTTGTCATTTGTTGCACTCGAGAAGTAGGTAAATACAAATGCATCAGTTTTACGGCCAGCAGGTGGTTTGTAACGTTCAATATAAAAAATATAAATGTGTAAATTTATATATAAATATGAAGACCAGGTATATACTAAAGTAGTTGCTGTCTGTTCCAGTTTGGCCTCCGGAGAACTGCTTCCATGACTTCTCTCCCCGCCTTAGAACAGGGTGGACAACATTCTGACTTTTGAAAAAGCTCAGAGATATCCATGCAGCTTTGGTATTTGTACGGTGCTTGGCCAGTAATATGTGTGCATGGTTGTGTAGTTTTGCATATATTTGTAGTAATTGTAGGAACAAATGCAGCATGGGAACGGGATAAATTCAAGGAAGCAGAGAGTGCAAAAGTGGAATTTCCCAGTTATTGCAAAGACAAAAATGACTTTCCTTCACAACCATTGTGAGCCAAAAGGACTCCAGGTATTAGAATCACACAAGCTCCCCACCAACCTCTGTAGTGTTTTAGGTCACATAAAGTCTCCTAAAAATACTACAGTTAGCGAAGAGACAATTGTGATCCTGTTTAAAGAAAGACAAAGGGCATTCTCAGACAGTGAGCTTGTTAAAGTGTAAGTTATGCTGTGACGGTGCATCAGTGGCCAAGGAAACGCGGCAGCTCTAAAAGGGGTGTGCTCCAGCTCCAAGGCCGGGGGAAGGCTTCTAAATATATCCGATCATGACTATCTCCTTTTGTTGTTTTTAAACTTTTTAATGGCAATATAATTTCAAAAAAAAAAAAAAATCCATGACACTTTCAGAACTATCTTTAACTTTGCTTGCAAGCGTAAATAAAGTTACAGAAGGGCCAGTTTTTCCAAATTCAAAATTTTTTTAGCTTATATCTGTTCTTACAAACTATCCTTGCTCATGGAGAACAACTATTCAAACCAGTGTACAACACACAGAACTTGCCCGTATAATTTGATCTAACCTAAACCAGCACTCCAGTTAGTCTTTCTAATGTGGTTTCTATTCATCGAGCAGTGACATCAGGGCCCTTCCACCCTTGTTTTTGTTGTTGTTTTTAATAAAATGGTGCACAAAGTGACTCTTAGTGCCACGAAAAGCAACCAAATCCCATGAGTAATTTTTCACTGGGGCAAATGAAGCGCTGGGAATAAACACATACGATGTAACATGGCAATGTGTTACAAAAGAGCTGGGGAAGACACACGTATCTGCTTCAAGGAAAAGTACATGGGTTTCCTCAGAGCAGGGTTTCATGGTATAAATGGAAAGAAAATATATAATATATAGATTGGGGAGTTTAAAAAAATCTGTTATTCAAAATGACAGCTATTTAGATTGAAACTCTGCCTTTTAGTATATGGAATTTTTATTATACATGAACTTAGTTTAATTTTTAACCCATCTTTTTAACTAAACATCTATGCCCAGTATGCAAAAAGGGAAAGTTTTCAATCCTTACTCTTTTTAAAAAGCCTTCATAAAGTTTTAAAACTGACTGTTAAATGGTTCGGAGATCCTCAGAAATCTGCATAAATACAAGAAAAACAGTTTTGAAAGTTTTGAAAACAAGTTGTGATACTAAAATTAGATATCTAAGTCTCTTGCTGTTTGTTCTGAACTTTCAGTGTTTAAATTACGAGTTATGCATAAAAGTAAAACATTTTCCATGTGTTTTTTAAATATAAGGGACAGTACCTTGTGGAATCTGTTGAAAGTGTTAATATTTGTATGCTTTGGAGATAATTTTTTCTGGAAAGTGTCACGTGTACAAGACTTCACTACCGCAAGTTAATAATAACAATAAAATCCTTCTCCCATATTAAAAATAGAATGCTATGGCATTTTTCTTATGTGACAGTGTGTCTTGTAACTGAGGTTGCGAAAAACGGTGCATCCTTCTCAATAACTACCTCCTGCCTATCTGCTGCGGTAGCTCTCTAGCTTGTTTTTTAGAATCACAGAAAAGTTTGGGTTGGAAGGGACCTTTCAAGGCCATCTAGTCCAACCCTCCTGCCATAAGCAGGAACATCTTCAACTAGATCAGGTTGCTCAGAGCCCCGTCCAACCTGGCCTGGAATGTTTCCATAGGATGGGACATCCACCACCTCTCTGGGCAACCTGAGCCAGTGTCTCACCACCCTCATCATAAAAAACGTCTTCCTTCCATCTAGTCTTGTTAAACCTATGTCTGCTCCTGCCCCAGCTCTGCTATTGTCTAACCAGCCTCTCTGAGGTTGCATCTTCTGTAATTTAGACAAGGATTAAAAAAAAAACTCTGGTGATCTTTGTGGGAGTAGATACTGGATCCAAATAAAATACTGGAGCACTTGGTTTTTTCTCCAGGTTATAGACTTCTGGATGGCGATGTAGAAATCGTGCAAGCTCTTGATGGTTATAAATGACCGAGATCTGGGCAGGTGCTAGATGGAGAGATGACTCTGTCTGGGAGGCGGCAGAAAAGAAGAATTAATGTGAGTTTGGAAGAAGAAAAATAGAATAGCTGGAGCAAAAATGTTCTGGAGAAAATGTAAACACAGAAAATGTGCTAACTAGACATTGTCTTTCTCCAGTATGCATTTGGGAAACGCACATGAACAGGTTTAGAACATTTCGTGTTGTTATTAGTTTATTTTCAGGTCATTTATTTAAGTGTCATAAAGAACATTAGCTGGTGGTTAGGGACTACAATATCCATTATATCATTCCAATCATGTGGACAAGTTTATACTACATATGATTTACAATGGTCTTTCTGCAGTTAAAATTGTTATATTCAGGTACAACATTTTATACGTGGTTGTATCTAGCAAAATCCAAGTGGCTGAGCGCAGAGACGTCTTCCAATCAAAAGTCCGAAAAATTAATGCTTTTACATGAACACTGTGGGTTGCGGCGAGAGCTGTTTATGGCTCTCTGCCTACATCCTTTATCATGTCTCCACTGTTGTTAGTAAAATATACAGAACTACTTTATGCCAAAACAATGGAAGTTAATGCAGATAACTTGTTTCAAAGTTAACCATCAAATAAATCTTTTTTTTTTTTTAAACTGTTAAGTGAAATGGTGTTCTAAAACTTTTAAAAATTGTCAAGATGATGAATACTGTGTGTGTAATACAAGTAAATACCATGGAATTGATTGCACACACATGTCTTAAATAAAGGGTATAAAATAGTTTATTCCAGGGAGAGATCGGTGAAGTTTTATCTAACATTATTAGAAATTCTGTAATGATGGATCAGATTTATAAGGGCTGAAAACTAAGAAGAAAGTGTCTTCAGAAATAGAAATGGTGCATTGAGTGGATGATTGGCCGGGAGATTAAAGACAGGCAGGGGGATACAGCCTGCCTCAGTCGTCCGACCTCTCACACATCAAGCAATTCTTCTTAACGGCAATGATTTTTTCAAAATCTGTTAGTTAAATTTGGTTCGGTAAATCAGTCCTCTCAATTCAGTCACAGACTTGGTGGTTTTAGGGCAAATCCCTTAACCTGCTTCTCTTTCAGCTTTTCCCATGCATAAATATATAAAAGCATATCCTCACGGGGATGTGTCCGTACTTCAGAGGAGCCACCACCAGCCAGTTTTAGGTCTATAATTCAGCTTAGGCTGTCAAAACGCCAACATAAGTGTTAAGAGCATATATGTATGGAATTCAGCCACACTGAATTTACGCTTTTATGCTCTGAGAATCTGAGGGTGGCTAAGTCGCTGAGGTGGGAATGGTTTAACTCAGGCTCTTTTGGGAACCTGTCGTGTTTGTAACATAGGTAATGGTTTTGGATGAGGCTGTTGAATGTGACGGAACTTTTCCTAGTTGTATCTATGGAGCAGCTCCAACGAGTGATGGCGAGCAGTGGAAAAAAAGATAGATCTGTAGATCTTGTAGGTGAATTGGTCAGTGGCTTGAAAATGCAGCTTAGTGTAGACAAACATGAAAATAATATGCCGAGGGACGGCAAGCCAAATCAAAGAATATACATTACATGGAGTAGTTACGCAGTGACTGACTTAAGAAAGGAGATTCAGGGGTTTGAAGAAAAATCATCAAAGCGATTAGTCAAGAGTACAACTGCAGTAAAGCTCACATAGTGTGTTGTCTTTGTATGTTGTAGTGATTTTGAAGAAAAAGGGTTGGTTTGTGTTTAAAGGTGCTCCATTGCAGGGTGAAGTGGATGATTCTGGTGGTTAGGAATATTTGTTTTGACAAAGAGGGAAGGGAGCGGTTTGTTCACAGCCCAGAAACGAGCTGTGATGGAGTAAAACTCTGAAGAACTGTGGAGGAGGTTGATAAAGTGGAGCAAGTGTTGGCTTTAGTAAACAGTTCAATAAACAGGCTGTAGTGTGTAAACATTTGGAAATTAAAAGGAAACGGAAAATTTAAATGTCTCTACTTATCTGGGAGAACCATAATCACGCTGAAAGGCATGTAAGTAAATAATATTTGGGCAAATTAACTTGAGGTACAGGCAGGCGTTCAGAGTGAGGATCCCATGGAGGTCGTGCATCTAGTCCTCTATGTGTTAATTTAGAAGAGTCGCGTTTGAATGAAGGAGCTTCACTCAAGTGTTTCCTGGGCAAGGACCGTAATTCATTACTACTTTAACTCAAATAGTAAAACTAGATCTGCATAAAATGTTACTTTTCATATATTACAAATGAGTTTGGTGGCCTTAATATAACTGTGCAAATGCGTCCTGCTTTTGGGAAGGGTGTTCTGCAGCACGGACATCGGATGGAAGAGCCAGTGGCGTCTGATACTGTCTGTGGTACCTCAGGAAGGCCGTGAGCAGCTCTGCCTCAGTTTCCCCATCTTAGTGTTCATTACTCACACCTGTGAAAAAAAACATGGGAACGGTTGCTTTTATACTATGAATGAATGTACAACTCGATCCTTTTCACCTAGGTGTGGGGTTCTTTTTTTTCTAATTTGCGATTAATTTTCTCAGTGGGTCATGGTAGAAATCAGGCAAGGATAGTTGGATGAGAAGACCCACTTCCATGTCATGGTACATGTTTGGTCCGTGTCTTCCTTTTGGCAACAGTCTTTCTGCGTTGGCTTTCATTGACCTGCGATGAAGCAACTTGCTGGGCTCAACTCTAGACGTAGGCTTGGCTAACGTTAGGTTGAACACCGCTCTATCTGGTATTTGCTACCAATCTTAGCTGTAGTCCTGGCAAAAATGCTGAGACTTTTCTGGCAGAATTGCCTTTTTACTTCCCAGAGGCGTGTGCTTTATTTTATTTTAGTAGGCAAATAATTTTGTTCTCCCTGTTGATGCATGTGTGATGAGGTTCAGTGGAGACCTTTGGCTTCTCAGCCGATGAACCTGTTATTTTATTTCACAGGTACCATATTCACTAAAATATATATAAACCGTATCATTTACTGAACGCTAGTGGAGTTGTTGCTTGGATGGATGTAAAATATCAACCATGTTTTGTCTTCTCATTTGCTATTAATTAATTAACAATTACCAGGTGAAACTGAAATCCAGCATAAACATAATATAGACTTGGGATTTTTTCCCTTCTTTTTCCTAACAGGTTCATGCCAGAATATAAGCTTGCCCATTTGGAAAAGGTAATTGGTGTTAACAGAAATGGAGATGCTTATCAACTGGAGGGTCTGCCCGGCCAGCAGAAGAGCAGAGCTTTAATGAAAAACAGCGACGCGCATCGCGAGTCTGGACTTTGTGAAGCCCAGCCTGGAGGTTGTACCACACAGCACGAGGGGCTGCCTGCCCCGTTAACAGCACCGGCGAGATCGGGCGAGTCTGAAGCATCAGAAAGTACAAATCCTTGTCAAGAAGAAGATAAGCAACATCTGACTTTTAACCTCTCTAACATCTTGAGTGGACGGGACTATCAGCAAAGGCCTTTACACATTGCCTGGCCTCACAGGTGGTAAGTGGTGAACAAATCCAAATACTGTACCTTCCAAAGATTTATGAATTTGGTTTGATCCCGTTTCTGTGACTTTTGTCACAGTATCAAATAATTTCCTAAACGCATGCTGACACCGCACACAGGCGTAGAGGAAAAAGACACACGACTAACATCTGATTATTCAAAATAATTTGTTTGAATATACGTAGTTCAGTAACGCTGACCGGACATTTAACCATTGATGTTCACGATGCCTCTTTTTTGCCCGAGAAAAAGATACCCCTGCTGCTGAAGCCATAAGCGTAATTCTGGTAACTCTCGTTTCGTAGAAAGCAATCATCCACAGATGACAATTAATATCTAATGTTATTCAAATAATCTTAATTACTTTAATGCGAGTGATTAAGTGTAAAGATACGTGGTGACACCGGACAGCT
>VYXH01007509.1:27500-42500 GCA_013397275.1 Burhinus bistriatus
GGTCCTGCCCCTCCCTGCTGGGTGGCCACTCATGCAGCGTCATGCGAGGAGGGCAGAGGTTGTGTGTTGTCAAAGGAAAGTAGATCCCCCGTTTCAGGGAGATCATAGCTGCCTGGGTCTGCTCTGCCCCTCTGCGTGGGAAGGCAGTGGAGAGCTTGGCTCTAGATCCGTGCTGAATGAGGAGTCGGTTCCTGCAGGGAAACCTCATCTTTGAAAAGCCACTGATGCTGGCAAATTTAATCCAAAATGGTGAACGTGGTGGATAGATAAGACAGGCTGAAAACAAAGGCTTAAAACGCGAGTGTTTATACAGCCTTAACTAAAAGGTACCAGATACGATAAAAAGCTCATAGGATGTAAATTAATCATTTCAAAATAGAAACTTTTTAGCAGTGTCTTAAGAAAAGCTATCTAATACTCCGAAAGAAATCGGTGTTCACCAGGGGTGCAGTACAGGTGACTGGTGCCATGAAAGTGTGCGCAGAGACATCTGATTAAGCAGAAGCTGACACCCTCACTTCTTGAACACCTAAAGCGAAAAGAAAGTAGTCTAACTTCACTGCCGGGCAAGCCAGGGTTAGGTTTGAGAGCAGGTACTGATTTTTTACAAGTAGCAAATAAGAAAGTTAATGAAATACTCCGGAGAAGTTCAGATTTAAATATTAACTGGGAGGGCAGTTTGGAGGTATCTGTTCTTTGGTTGTGAAGTCCAGCCTTGAAATATCTTCCCAAAGCTGGGGATTTGAGGTATTGAACCCTTCCAGTGGAAGATGCACTGTTCCTTGGTCACTGTTTTTAAGAGCTTGTAGAAATGTTCAGCATGTAAAGAATACCTCTCAGACGTGTAAGTTCTCCTGCTGTAGGGGCCATCTCGGCATCATTTTTTCCATCTTTCTTATAGCGTGTTTTCTCAGGGGGCCATAGGAAGTTGGCAGTCCAGAGGAGAAAACATCTCTAGTTTTGATAATGGCAAAAAAGATGCTTTGTGTTACCTCTGTGTTCTTCAGCTAAAAAAAAACAGATACAATTTTGAGTAGTTTGTTACGTTTAGAATATAGGCTGAGCCTACATAAGTGTTCCAAGAGCAATAATTGGCCTTATGAACCTCTCTTCGGTTCCCTTCCTACCTGATCTCTGGTTGAGATGTGGGTCACTAGAGATTCAGAAGAACTCTCCTGTAGTCACAAACTAAACGTAAACCTATCAATTTTGAAAATTTTAAGACAAACGCTTCGTCCTGTGATAGGACGGCAGGGATGAAGTGAGGGCTGTGGCATCCAGCTGTGAGGCTCTGAGAGACCTCAGCAGTGCATCAGCCCCAAACAAAGAGTACCGAGATCTTCCTTCCCAAGCTTTACGGAACACTGAAATATTTGTACTACCTGCAGTTGTAGTTTGCCTTTCTATAAAACCTTGAATCTGTTTGTCTCCAACAGGAGTATTCAGGATCTGATCTTAGAGGTAGAGAAGTTGAGGCAGAAAGTGAGTTACCAGCTCTTGCTCGGCAGATCTGGGGTGCCTTTGGAGATGCATTTGTGTTGCCCCAGCTTCCTCTTGCTTTTCCTGTGCGAGAATCAGGGAATTGCCTCCGTGGGACAGGGAGGAGCAATGGCATCTGCGTTTAACTCGGGTACTTAAATTTTCCTTAGCGGGTAAACCTGAGGAGCCGAAAATGGGGTATTTTTTCGCTTTCCAAAAGACCACATGTCTGCCAATGGTATCGAAAGTTTGACAGAGGGTAGTGAAGGCGTTTGGGTTTGAGTGGTATATTTTCTCCTGTGGTCTCAATCGCCTGGGCTCCTGATGAATAGCTGAAGCAGTTTGCTCAGTTGGCATCAGCAGTGTGCTAAAGGAGAGGGGAACTACCTCAGAAATACAAAGAGCTAAAATATTTTGCGATCTGTTCCCACTCAGAGGTACACTTTAAATTGCATTCCCGCAGTTGAGGGAAATAATTTCAGTTACCCTGGTCACAGTAGCAAGCAGTCCTTTTTTTGAATGCCTTTTTTCATTAATGTAGATATGTTTCTGAGATGGGAAACGATGTTTCTTCTAATTACGGTTACATGTAGTTAATTTCCTTTTCTAAAAGCTCGGTGTGAAAGGCAGTTTCCTTTAAAAAGGGGGGTGGGGAAAAAAAAAAAAAAAAACAGGAAAAAGTGATACAGCTGATGTTCCTGTTGCCTTAGCAACAGATTTATTTATTAGGGTCTGAAATGACATGAGTTAATATACCACATACCTGCTGATCGGCAAACTCTCCTATTTCAGCTCCAGTTGACAATTAAGTCCTGGACAGCTACAGCCAGGGGTTAATGTTACTCATTAGGAGAACTAGGTCATTACTGGGAAATCAAGGCACTTAAGGCAGCATGGATAAAATACAAAATTCAACATCTCAAGGAGTGAGGGGTTTTATGTTAATTAACCTTATTTTCCTTTCATTAAAAAAAATCTTTCATATATGCATATGACAGTGGATCAATTAATTGGGGAGAAAAAAAAAAAAGTAAGCTGTAGTTTACTTTCCTCTCCTAGTTGTCTTCATTTCCTTTGGAAGGGTTTCATTATTTTATGGAAAATTCTTATGTCTATATGATGAGTAAAAAGGGTATTAAAATTAAGAAGGGAATCATCATGGAAATCAGCTTTACCACAAGGGAATGAGCAAATAAAAGCCTTGGAAATGAAAATAAATAAGCTTTGCTAATACCTCACCTAAGGAGCAGAATATAAGCCCATCAGAGCTTGGAGATATTTAGAGGTACTTCTTTGCTTCTTTATTAAGCAGTTACATAGTTATTTGACCTTCAGAAACCGAAACTTCAGGGAACTAAATCCAAGTTGTTGGTAAATATTCTATTTACAGAAAGCTGATCGGTGGTGTAGCAGACAGTAACTCCTGTACTTAGTAATTGGCTTCTGATTTCCAGGAAAATTAAATATATTCTCTGAAAGTTTTATTAAGATATCTGAGTGGGAGTTTTAACTTGATAAGTCATAAGTGATTTAATAAACCTCTCCTGAAAGCCTTTATTTACTAACTTTTAGCAGACTTCATTCTGATACTGGAGAACTTAATAGGCTGAAAAAGAATTGCATTAAAATAGAACTTTTTTTTTTTTTTACTCGCTGCTTCCCCAAATACACTTTGTTCTTTCACTTCTACTAAGCACTCTACTTTCTTTTCTGTATTTAAGCTCCATGGCCCAATTCTGCTTCTCATTGCGTTTAGAGCAATTTGGTGTAAACCCTTTTTGCACTCCTGTAAAGTCAAGGTTGAAGCAGCGTCTTACCTGGGGTGCAAGCGGTAAACCGTTGTATCAGGTTGTAAGAGCACTGTTACCTGTAACAAAAGCAAAATTAAAGTCCCACGCGTGGTTTTCTGCTCCAAGGGATGGTTCTGCACTCTGATGTACCTGTTTTCTTAAATACGACAAAAAAGTGAAATACCGTAACGATTCTGCTTAAAATACCACATGCAGAAACCTTCCTTCTTCACTCCCTCTGTGCTACCCAGATGCTCCTAGGGCAGCCACTTTGGTGCCGTCCTCTGAAGCCTGTTATAATAAGTGGTTGAAAAACTGGTTTTGAGTTAATGTGAGGCTACAACTGCATCGTCCGGACATTTGAAGATTATTTAAGTTTGGAATAGAAGTATCACTTTACCATTAAAGCTCCGGTAAGCTTGGCTCTCCCTTTTTCCATGATGGGAGACTCATTTTATGGTCTCTTTCTTCTCTGGTACAACTGCAAAACCCGAGTCTTGGAGCAGAAGTGCAGGTGAACTGCTGGGACTAAGGAGTCCTCTCCAGGGAAGGAAGGGGGCTTACGCTCTTCCACCTATTGCCATCAAAACAATCCCTTTCTGCTCCATTCACCCAACCTGCTCTTGGCCTTTCTCTTTCAAACCTCTTCCTTTTCTCTTTGCTATGCTCGGTCCCTTGGGCATCTTCTATATAGTCTCCTTGTGCAGCAAATTCACTCTAATTTTAATCTTCTCCAGTTTCTCAACCTTTCTCTGTCTCCATCGTTTCAGTCACCCTCCCTGTCTGCGCAAGGGACCTTCTACAACACAGTGGTCCCTGTTTTCTCCTAAGTCCCATTGTCCAACCTGACTGTGTCGTCCTTTCGGTCTTTTATACTGGTGTCCTTATTCGGCTTATCACATTTTTCCCCAGGTTGTATATTTTGTGTTGTACATTTCCCCCATGTCCTCTACTTCTTCACACAGTTCCCTATTTCTTTGCCATGCTATTCTTGCATAACTGGTCATATTGGTCAGGTCTTATTTGTCCCCTTTGCTTTATTCTGATTCACATCTGAGCATTTTAGTCAAACTAGAAAAACGCACGTTACCATTACCACCTTCTGCATGTTCAGCCCTTCTCTTATACTGCTTTATTTTCTTAACCAAATCTTCCATTTTCTCGTTTTTCCTTATTTTCAATGAATTTAAAACAGTTCTTTACTCTGCGAAATGCAGTAATTTTATTCTGAATCCAGTAGAGGAATCCCTGAAAGTGAAGACAAGATCTGCGTTTTCAGGTCAGATGTTAGATCTTTTAGCAAGCTGACCTGCAACAGTAGGACTGTCTTGCTCAGCTGTAGCCTGAGGTGTGCCCAAGACACACGGACCGATCAGTGACCAGGCACAAGAAGAAATTTTTCAAAGGCTTGGCTACGTTTTTAGGAAGACTTCCAACACATGCAACAAAAAGCAGATCTTTGACTCAAAATCAAACGCATCCAAATATTCAGTTTCTCCTCTAAAACAAAAAGGGGTTCAAATACTTAAAACAGAGCCTCATTTGAAATTTAATAAATGCAAGGTGTGGTTTGCAGTTTTACTGGGTAGTGTTGGGTTTTTTAAAATCTTGTTCTTTGGATGTTCTGGAAAACTTTTGGCAGACTTTTTCTAGAAGATTATAGTCCAAAATAGCCTCAGTCTTGGGAAACATCATTAACAAGGACAGAAGAGGTTTTTAATAAGAAGTCCCAGGCAAAATTAGCAGATGGTGCCACCAGCCCCCTTTGTAATTCACAGCACCCCTGACCAAAGTGTGCGAATACCCTCCAAGAGACAAAAATCAAATATTTCCTGAGCAAATGATCTAATATTCTTCCTTATTTTCGCCAATAATAGGGGGGTTGTGTTTCTTCCTTCAAAGCTCTTTTTTAATTATGTCCTCTTCTTAGTGCACTGCAACTGTTTGACTGTCTTCTCCCTTTCCCTTCTTCTCCTCCCCTGCTTTCCTTTTGTCCATGTTTTCACCTTTTTTTTTTTTCCCCCTCCCTTTGTCCTCTAATCTCTGTTTTTTCTCAGTTGTGTTTGTGCAAAAACTGACTCAAGGAAATGAATTGATTCCTCATTCTGAAAGCGGTGAGGTTTGTAGTTACTTTAATCTTGTTGAATAATGAGTTTCAAGCCTTGGTCTTGGTGCCAAGAAAGTTCCTGCTTAGGAGCTTCAACCTTGGACATGACAGCTTCAGAAATCTAAAAAATAGTGAGTTATGTTAGGTACCTCGGGTAATTCCTCTTGGGGTATTACTCAGTAAGGACCAGGACTTACTTTTTGAGCCAGGCGGCGTACCTGGTGGAGTATTGAGTGGTTGTAGTTTGGTGATGTGAGTCCACCATGGAAATCGCAGAGGGTCTTGTGTGGTGGGATTGCCATTCCCAGCCTAGTGCGTAGTCATGTAGTGTGTATGTAGTAACTTACGTTTGATTCTTCTTCTGTTCTTCCAAAGAACCACCTGAGTAGATTTTTATCCTCTTTTATCATATTCGTACCCATCTATTATTACCATGACACGACTTTTTTATAGTACGCTGAATTACAATAGGATATATTGTGTATGGTTATCAGGGCTGTCAGGGTCACTCAGATTATTTTATCTTGCCTCACAACAACAGGAAACCGTTTGTTATGTTACCTTTGAAACACAAAAGGAAGTTGATTTTTTTTTTTTTTTAAGGGAACTATTTGGGGTTAGTCCATAGCAGTTTTTGGGGTGTGTTGCAAATTCGGGTAAAATGTTTTTTATCTGAATCCTATACTTGTGAAAAGCTAGGTTCTCTAAGTTGGAGTAAAAGAAATGAAAAGTCATCTGAATAAAAGAGTAAAAGTGCATTGTTTTTTACACCAAGGTAACCGAGACCAAACGCCGGTCTTTGTCTTCAAAGGTTAATCTCTCTTTAGGAAATAAGCAGGAGGCTCAGTGACTGATGCTGATCCTGAGGTTTCTTTGGTTAGAGAATGCACAATATTTTATTTTGAGTTTTTTCTTTGTGAATTGTGAGGGGAGAAGAAGAAGAATCTAAACAATAAACTCCCAAGGTTCTTTTTTTATGAATCTCTTCTAGATAACACAAGATAGGAGAAAATGCTTTTCCAGCGTAAAGCAAAATGCCACCCATTTTTCTCAGGCCAGCAATTTGAAAAAATCAGAAGGTAAAATACACACTCCTCACTGTAAATACGTCACGGGCTATAATAGAAAATAAAACACTGTATTTGCCAGTACTCTTTGGCTGCTTTTTGCCTCTCTAGTGCCACTTTTTAATTCCTTGGCTTGCAGAGGTGTTTTGCAAGCGCAGGCAAGCGTCAGGACCTTTTTTGCTTGTAGGACCTCCAAATCGCTAGCTAAAATTTATTCTGTAGGTTCCTTTTTTTTCGGTGACACTTAGGCAAAAACATTTCTTTCTACTTGACTCCGTTTGCTTTTAACTGAGGGGGTATTAGATATTGTGGTAACTTCTGATGCTGATGATGTCGGACAATGTTTAGAGGCACAGTTACAGCAGAGGCATTTTGTAAGCGTATCAGCTGCAGAAGAAAACTCATTGGACTTAACTGCATATTTACATTCTACCTCTACCTCGTATTGGAAATGTAAAAAGATGGAAAAATACTGTGATAAATTGGATAAATGGAAAGCAATTAACTTTTCCTTCATGTCTGAATTTTCATAGTTATTTTTTTCCCCCCTTTTTCGTTTCTAGTAGCTCTTTCCCAGCAGTAACATTTCCTCTTTTGCAGTTATCATGAGCATTGTTACCAGAAATTTGGTATTAGAATTTTAATTTTTTTTGGTCCCCCCTTTTTTTTTCCCCACCCCCAATCTTAACATAGAAAACGTATATTAAAGTCATTTGATTTAGGAAAGTCCTCTGTCCTCCTTGAAAATAATGACTAGACTGTATTTCATTTTGCATATTGAATAGGCTCGTAGCATGAGTCCTCCCACTTTAAGAAGAGTATTATCCTCCTGAAGTATTTAGTGACTCCGATCCTCACATTTCTGTAAGCGAAAGCTCCTGTATGACCGTATCGTACAGATGGGGAAACCTGGGCAGCGCCGTCTCGTGGGAAATCACTGTCGGGAACAGACCAGAACTCTGCAATTCTCTGTTTTGAAGGCCGGGCTTATTTTTTGTGACTACGCTGCTACGTTCTAACGTTATTAGATTATAACAAACCTATATTCAAATTTTGCCGAGCTCAAGATTTAACGTAGAATATCAAAGTGTAGTACAGTAAATGGTATAACGCAGTGAAAAAAAAATCCCTGATATTGCTCCTAAGGTTAGGTTTGAGGTGAAGCGGAGCCCCATTTTGAGTTGGGCGGAGCGTGCCGGCAAGGAGTGCACCCTTTATTGATGGCGCTGCTCTTCGCTTCTTGAGAACGCCCTGGACAGATAGAGGGTCAACAGGAGGCTGGTGTCATATGAGTCCTCTTATCAGCCTGTGGCATCCTTCATCACCCTCCCCAAGTCTGCACCCTATCAGTCAAAACAGTAAAGAACCTCAAGTTCCTGCTGTTATCACCCAAAACGAGAGCGTTACTGGGATAAAGGCACCGTCCAGCTCCTGGCTCTGAGTGTGACAGAGGTGCAGCTCCCACCCCGCCACCCTCTCTCGGCACCAGGGACTGCCCATGCTTTTCTTCACCTTCATCCTTTCAAAAATCTTCACTTTTACAAGGGATTTTGCAGATTTTCTACTTTTTCCTCCCTGGTGCTTTTGTTCCGCATCCTCACTGCACTGTGCTGCCCTGCTGACGCCGCTGGGGGCCTTTGCTCTCTTTATTCTCTTCCTCTTCGGTTCTCCTCCTTTAATTGCCATGCAGTTTTATTTTTGCTTCCTAATTTATATCTTTACTGATATTTTTCTGACCTTTCCTCTGTCACTGATAGCACTCTCAAAAGCTCTCTGCAGTTTTTCTCTATCTCCAAATCCGATTTTTCTGTATTCTTTCACTTTTCCCAAGCCTATGCCTTTTCCTTTTTCTCTTCTGTTTACCCTGTATTTCTCTTTTCCCCCTTCAGGTTTGACTGTGCCATCATTTTTGAGTTTTCAACTTGAATCTTTGGGGTTTTTTTTTTTTAGTTTTGGGTTGGTTTTCTTTTTGTAGCTGTTTCAGTATTGCCATTTCCCACCTTTGCCCGTCTGACATTCAGGGGATTTTAGGAAACGGGGAGGCAGAAGGAGATGCACCCAGTTTGAATTGCACTGTAAAAAGTGAAATATTACTGTGCGCCCTCACAATTTGGGATTCTCTACCGCTGCAAATCTCCCATGCTGAATGTCCTAAGAAGATTAAGATCAACCCTTTTAATACTGCTTTTAGCTGAGCTGATTTGTAACCCTTTCAGAACACGTAGCACCTCAAGAGGTGGCCCGACAGGGCTGTTGCCATCACAAGCATTACCTACCTTTTACGCAGTATTTTCTCAAATATTAAGAAGTTCTCCCCTGCCGTAGCACTTTTATATTAGTGATTAACTTGCATAAACCATAGATTTTAATATTTTTTTTAATAGATTGCATTTATTTTGCCCCTTTGAGCAAGTCCTGCCTCTTTTCCACAACTCTTCTACTTTCTAATTGCGTACGTGTCTTCCTCCAAATCCTAAATAACTGCCATTATCACCATGTATGATAAGTTTACATATACTTAAAAAATGAAACCTAAGGCACAGAAGACCATATGGGTCTCTTACTGAATTTCACTCAAATTCAAGAGATGAATATGCACTGAATAATGTAAAGGGCCAAATTCTGCCTTTTTTTTTTTTTTTTCTTTTAAATGTGTTTTCCATCACTGGGCAGGGATATGGGTATCCTGCAGCCCCAGAGGATGACCAGTTTAGCTGTCTCCTTCCAGTTCCAGCAATGGGTAAGGCTGGAGGGCTCAGGCTGAATTCACAAAATCCCCGAACGGCAGAAGGGTGTTGTGAAGACTGTTGCTGTTGGTTGTATGGAGGAGCATCATCGTAGTGCTATGAAGTTGCTTTTTTTAATCATTTTAGGCTGAAAAGAGGGATGTCAAGTCATCAATTAATCCTGACAGCAGCCTTCTGTGGTGAAAAAATAATACTGTCACACCCATTTTATAAACAGAATATCTAAGGCAGAGATAATGGAGGCTCAATACTGGTGCTGCTGGTACCACCGCCCTCCCAATCCCCATTTCAAGGACAATCTTGAAAGTTTTATTTCAGATTACAAAGGGAAGTCAGTAAACCAGGCTGAGCCCTGGCCCACGTTCCCATGCCCAGACCACCAAACCTCAGCCAGTTCTTAAGAGAGGCTTCAAAGGTCTCTCTTAAAATGCATTTTAGACTCAAAAATAAAAAATCCTAGGTAAAAAAATTTAGTGTGCAGTATCTGAACACGGAGCTGGAATGTCTGCAACGGCAGCACTCTCAAATCCTGGTATAGGTATGGTGCCTATGTCTGTATTGTGGCATTTACAGCTGGAGTTCGGTCATTCTGATGTTTACATGTTCTTAGGATGAAATTTAGAGCATCTTCATACCGTGCCCGGTTCTTATTTTTCCTTTACCAGATGTGTATCAAATCAAGTAAAAATAACAAGAGCATTTCAAATACCTAAACTGAACAACAGAGCCAGACCCTAGAATCACATTAGCTTAAGTTTTCCCCAAACATAATAACCTTAAAAGAAAAGTTTGCGTTTAAATATCAGGCTTTTATACAGTTTTGCAGTTCTTCTTAAGGAAATGGAGTATATATAATTAATACTGTTTAATAAAGCTCAAAAATGCAACAGATGCAGCCAAAAGTGCACGTCATTTTGAGCAGATCTTTACAGAACAGACATTCCATATTGTGTTCATCTTTTTCCACGATCACTGCTATGACAATCTGGTGTGTTTAGCAGTTGTTGCTGAGTAAGGCAGACTGGATTGTATATGATTTTCTCCATGTCAGCCAAGAAACAGAGCTCTCTTCTTTTTGATGCAGTGAAGAGGTGGTCTTGTACTATTTATTGCTTTCTGCCAGGGGCAGCTATACCTTTACTGACTCGCGAGAATAACAACACGTTGCAGTCTGGAGGGGCACGTGCCAGCAGCTTTCTGTAGGTCCCGACTGAAAAGAAAACAGTTGTGGTGTGGAAAAGCCGCAGGAACTGATAAGTCGGATAAGATGACCTCCCAAATCGAAAAGCTACAAGATTCACAACACGTGTCATTAAAATCGGTGAGTTTAAAAGCGAAATATTTTAAAAGGGGATATGGAAGGAGGATCACCTACAGCAGAAAACCCGTACGAGAGGCTCCAGTGCAGAGGAAACGTTTCCCCTTTCAGCATTCCTTCTGGGTGCCAAATTTTCCTTCTGTTCTTCCCCACCTATTAAACAAAGCTGCAACTTCCAATTCCTATCAGTTTTCCTAAATATGTGCAGCTTATGTGGCTTTGACGAGCTGTAAGGCTCCGTATTCTCCTGCCAGCTCCTTGACAATGTGGCTCCAACAGCATCCTCCACTTTTGGCTGCCTCTGGGACCCCTGGTCTTTTCTGGAAAGGCAGAGGGAAAGCATATCCTCTGCTGGAAGGACTTTTTGTGACTGCGGAGCCGATAGCGGGGCTGTGAGGAGCTTGGAAAGATCCCTGGAAGCGTCATGGCTCTGTCTGTCGAGGCTGCCTGCTCGGTCTACGGGGGTGGTTGGGTCCACCTCGGGATGAGCTCAGCGTCGGGTACGGGCTGGGCTCACGGGGACCACTGATAGAGCACCCACAAAAGCCTGCCTAGGGGGAACTGGGGCTAATGGGAAGCATTATAATGAATTACACTAACTCCCAGCATCAAAGCTCTTTTCCTTGCAAACTTGCACATTTCCGATAGAGATGTTCCCTTCCCGTCGAGTCGGAGTCCTCGGTTGTAGTCCCATGTCGGCTCCTTCAGCTGGGCACTTTGGAGGTGACTAAAATACTGGTAACCTGTTCCTGCACCTAATTTACCTACCAGAAACAGGTGGATATTTTAAGCGGGAGAATGGAAGCAAACAAGTAGGCAGTTCTGGGATCTTTGCAACTGGAAGAAATTCTCTCCCCGAGCCAGCGCTCGTATCCACTTTGGTTACTGGAACCACCGTGAAGACTCCTGGTTCACAGATGTGAAACAAATTATGAAGCTTATGCAGTTGCATTCCTCCTTATTATTGGGAACAAAACAAATCTGGGAGGTGGAGGACTTCTTAAAGCAGTTATTGTCTGGCTTTATTTTAAGAAAATGCAACTAATTCTGAAAACTCCACAGTTCCTGAAGATTTCTCAGCCTAGGAAAGTCACATTAATTATAAGATTAATTTGTTTTAATTCCCTAAACCAAAAATATTGACTGAATGAGAAATTAACACATGTAGAGCTGCAGATGTCATTTGGCTTCAGATTTCCTGAATGATATAATTATTAATCTTTCATATAGCAGTGTGGCAAACCTACAGATTCACTCTCCAAAATTAGTCTGTGAAGAAAGACACCAGGACAGCTGAGCTCTAGATTTTCCCTCAATACAGGAAGGAAAACAGTGGAATTTTCTGAATAAGAAATAAACCCAAAATATTTTAAAGACATATGGTGCACATCTGTGTGAAATACAGTAATTTAAAGGAGAGTAATTAAACGCAAGATATGATATTCACCTTAGAGTGGGGGAATTGTCTCATTTCACTTTTTAAAATAACTTAACTGAACTTGGGAAATTTAGATCATCTGTGGTGTCTTTTGAACCTTTCATTCTGTGCTAGTAAAGATAGATTAGCAAATTGGCTTTTTATTTTCTTTTTAGATAACCAACCTTGTGTTTCAAGGCATTGAGTGTTGTCCCCGTACAAACATGTTACCTTCAGCTGAAATGATAAATAAGTACAAGTTTCTTATTTTCTGTTTTAGCTTCCAGTTGACTCCTTAGACGTCTGAAGGTGGATAGTGCCTCCTATTAGTTTACTCCTTTCTTCTTTACCTAAAGCACTGAATGGATCAGAAGCTTTACGTTAGTACAGCATGGATTCATAAAAAATCCAGTTTGGGAAATCCTGTGTTTTTAGCAAAAGTTTTGTAATAACCTATTCCTCCTGAAAAAGGGGGTAAACTGTAATGGAGATTGTATGCATATTTTTTGATGAGGGGGGAAAAAAAAATTAAAAAATAGGGGTTTTTTCTACCCTGCCCTTTTAGCACAATTTTGCCTTCAGCTAGGTGAGATATTACTGAGTCCTTCTGACTTTCAAAGTTGGTAAGTTGAAGAGTAAAGGCATCATTTGAAGACAGGGAAGAGAGATAAAAATCGGATGAAACTGAGTTTTGATCCCGAGTGCTGCATTGAGCAAAACGTTCAGCCACGTGGTGTAAGCAAAGAGGGAAATTATGCTGAAGACGTTCAGTCCCCAAAAGTGCAATTTAAGAGAAATACTGTGTTGATAAACAAAATGAAACAATTCCACAAGTAAACATAAATGATGCTGAGCTAAGTTCTGTTTGTTTTAAGGGAACATGACAAAGATCCTGAAACTTTCTTTAAAGTCCTGCTGAAACTGAAAGAGAGGGATCTGCCTTTTCACGTGTCCGTCCTTGGAGAGGCTTTCACTGAAATTCCAGGTACCTTTCCTTTTTTTCTTTACTGTAAAGTTACCGTAAAATAAATATTCCCAGGAGTAGTTTTCATGTACATTTTTTTCTTATATCAGGGAAAGAACATGTTTAAAATCTTCATAGTTGTAAAGCTAAACAATATTGCTGTGTCCTAAAATTAAAATTATTAAGGACAGTAAGCATTTTTTATTTTACTTGGCAGTGCAAGACCTTATTTATAACTTGTTTCAGTAACACTTCTGTATTTATTTAAATAGAGAGATAGGTGTGAGTGAATGGATGGTTCAGATAGGAAACAAAATCTTTCAGGTCGAGGTCACTCATCTGAAATCCAGGCTGAGGTTTTAGCAGGTGAAAACACTTAGTTCCCTTTCAAACGTGAGGCTAAGGACTTCTGTGGAGAGCTTCTGGTTTGTATCTGGCATGAAAGTGGTCATTAATCTTTAATATTTTTATCCCGCTCTTCTGCACGGTCCTTCCGTTTCTTGGTTTCTGACAACCGCTACTCTGTAAACAGTTTCACCCATCTGAAAAAGAACCAGGATTTATTCAGAATACACGCAGCTTGGTGCCTGAGATATTGTGGTAATAAAGAGAATAATCAAATCTTATATTGGGTGCAGTTGTAGTAAATTAAACCTGTTAAATGTACATTAATGGTGGGCGAGCTTCAACGTATCTGACGTTTTAGCTCATACCTGCTTCCCAAAAATGTAGGCTTGCATCCCTCCACCTCTTCGGCCTGTAAAAATAGACTTGGGGTTAGTTTATTTGTCGGTTCTGTCGTATCTGGTGCCTGCTGGACTGGTGATACCTCAATTGTTTTAGTTTTGATTTTGCAGTTTTTAAGACACCAAGCAATTGATCTGATCCAAATAGCTTTTGGGTCCCCAACTGTGGCACAGCTGGATTGGAAAAAGAGGTAATAATTTGGGAGCAGGCAATTCTTTGTGTTTTCTGTCCACTTCTTTTTAAGACAGTTTTCTGAAAGCCTCTTCTTCCAGGCGAGTCTTATCGCAGATCCCAAGGCATCGTTGCTTTCCAGACTGAGCGCACCAGATTTCTTAGAAGGAGAAATTTCTAAGGAATATGTGACAGATAGGAATATACGATGGTGCACTGTGGGAACAGATTCTATTGACACTCATTTTGGATGTTGTTACATATCTCATTTGTGGCTTCAGTACTTATGAATAATGTAGATCATCCTAAATTTATGCCAGTATATCAAATCTATATGCCGCACCTCTTGTCTTGTCAATTCATTCATCCTCGTGTATAAATAGAGTCTATATAAAGGGCAATGTGGTGAAATGTGTCTCATCACCATGCATTTGATAGGGCCCTATTCATACAAATGACATATGCAGGTCATTGCTAACAAGTACCAATAAAACCTGTTGCACATACTTTACTGAAAATCTATTTAAGAGATTTTTTTTACAGGTTTTTTTTTTTTTTTAATAAATTGTTGGCGCTGTGTTTCCTCTCTCTCCAATTATGGGATCAAATTCCCTCAGTATTATAAATGTCACGTTTACAGTCGTTGGTAGGAGAAAAAGTGCATAACGTATTTCATAATTCAGTAATCGCTCATTTCTTTGAAAACCCAGTTTTCACTGGTTAGAAGTACAGAGCGAATATCCAGTAGGAAGTTAAGAAGTCTTTATTTTTCAGTAGTTCTAAGGCTTGGGTTTAGGCTGTAAAGGAATCAAGAGGTAAGACTTAGGGCTTCAAGCAAGCGTGCTTCGGAGGGCAATTCTTCCTCTGGGGAAGAGAGCGAATATCTCCACAACTGGCTCTTGTTTGGGCTGTGTCAGCAGTGGAGGAGTTAAGCCTGGCACGTATCCCAACGATAACCAGAAGTCGCTCCTTAAGATTGGAAGTTGTGTCTGTCTCATCTTTGATCTCCGTGCGCGTAGTACAAGCATCATTTTCAATTAGAGGTTTAAGACCGTTTTTTGTCATTGGTGCTCCTCTGTCCTAGAACATAAGCTGCAGTTTCAGTGTGGTTTTATGGTCCATCAAGTTTTGGCTAGGTAACGATAGCAGCGGAGCGATGTGCGTGTCTGAAAGGCCAGCCCAGACGTCTGAGC
>VYXH01007509.1:47500-58407 GCA_013397275.1 Burhinus bistriatus
CCGTGCTGGGGATGCTCTGCCCCGTTCCGGCGGATCCGTAGGGCTTGGCGTCCGGGAGGCGCAGGGTTTGCAGCAAGACGTGGCGCCGCGCTAAGGACCTGTCAGAAAACGCCTGTAAACTTTGGTGCGGAAAGGTAGAAAATGAGCATGCAAATAAGATTGTTTGCAAATGAAAGAATTCCAAATTTGAACTTTTATCCGGCAAACTACAGAGGCATTAAATTCTGATTTTACTAATTCATGATCCTGATAGAGGTTTTTCACAAGGGGAGATTGCGTGCTCAGATGATGACTCAGATTGCATCTTGGCCTGCAGTTTTGTTTTAGGGAGCTGTTCTTTTTTTTTTTTTTCCTATTTTCATGCAGACGATATGATTAAAAAGCAAATATTTTAACATAACTTAGTGATCTGAGCTATTACCGAAATGTCCACAGTTTCACTCTTTTTTTTTTCTCCTAGATTAAAGAAAACTTTAAAAATCTATTTGCTTTGACATATGACACAATATTTAAGAACTGAAATCATCAATTAAATCACACATCAGAAACATTTCCCTTTGGTAAAAAATATAGTGCTAGACGATGTACACTTTGAAATTGTTGTTAATGTTTAAAATGCAATCTGAAGTGCATATGTTATTTAAAAAAAACCATAAATTACAAATTTTAAAAGTTTATGAAAAAAACCTAGCAATCATTGCTTAGCAAAAGCATGTGCAGAGGAACGTGTATCTTTGGGGTTTGTGGAGACGCATAGTTTTCTAGCATGAAAGCTGAATATGTTATTCTTCATTTTATTTTATTTTTTTTTTCCTGTTTAAAACCGAGTAGATCTAAAGGAAACAGGGTTCCTTCTGGGTGCCTGTAATAAAGTACCAAACCCGATACGCACATGAAGGGAGCGAAAGCCCTTTGGATTGTCACTGAAAATAGAAAAGGTGAACGCTGACAAGATTTCAGTTTTGTTTTTTTTTTCTGAGGGAAACTGAAGTTAAAAATAAAGCTCTCGTATGGTCAACATGTTGGAGGAAATTCAAAGACTCTCATGAAATAAACATATTTTAAGAAGTGTTTTGAATTTCACGGTGTAATTTCTGGCCAACAGAAATTACGGTTGTATCTTTGGAGGGACGTTATATCAGATCGACGGTCATTAGGCAAAAAAACCCAAATCTGAACACTTGATGCCTTAATCCATTCGGTTATTAAAATGCAAACGTGAAGAGGATAGCTTTTCTTCAGATTCGCTACTGGAAAACCCTGCGCCACTGTGTCGCAATTGTGAAATATTTGGGTTTGATGTTACAGGAGATATGTAAATCGTTCCTTGAAAAAACACAAGTACAAAACGTCGCACACTTTGGCAGAGGAATCTCCTCAGTAGTTATTATGAAATACAACCGTTTATGTCCTGAAAAATAAAGGAAATTATCTGAAGCGTGTGCATAAGCTAAAATATCTCAGCCCGAAGCGTGCTGCAAGTTGTTCCTAGGCTATATTTAACTGTAACCTTTGGAGTCTTAAAGTCGAAGGAGAATCCCTCTTCTGCCAGGTAATGGTGGTTGTGCGCGTCTGCGCGTCCGTCTACGTTTATCCCCACGTGCGCACGTATGCCCTTGGTTTTCTGCGGCGTTATTAAGAAAAGCCGTCCATACTTCACCATGTTGTTACATGTGTCTGTCTGCTGATTATAAAATGTGTTAAACAGTATTTAAAAAACAAAAAAATGCAGAGCTGCGCTTTGATTTATTCAGCGAACAAAACATATGCTCGCTGTTCTGTTCTATGTAATTCATATGATCAATAAAATTTTCTTTAAAAAGAGCAACTTTGGCATTTAGGAGGATTATGCTGCTGAAGAAAAAAAATGTTTCGCTCTTGCTATATGTAGTCAACCTCAGTGCTCTTGCACCAGAAGAAGTTTTTGGCTCGCTAACGTCTGTTTTTTGTGTGTATTTATTATTTCTGATCTTCAGGGTGGAAGCTGTGTATTGCGGCTGCTATCCGCTGTGTCCCAAAGCCTTGGTGTACCCAGAGATATTTCCAGGTAGCTGCTTTGCTGCACCTTCTTTTTGCTGACACCCAGTAACGTGATTTCATGCTAAAATACAAAGTTTGAGAATAAACTTGAGCAAAAGCAATTGTTTATTTGGCAAGCCAGCGTGTTAGTGTTAAGGAAAATTTTATGTGTTTTAATACATTAGACGAAGTTTATATTTGCCATCTGTTCTTTTAAGATAACACAAAAGCAAGTTTTGAAATAGCATTCCTCATTGTTAGCATACACAACCCGTAATGATAGATTTTTGTTAAAAGGTCAGTGATGCTGCAATGGTTTGCAGATTTTTTTGATACACAGGAAAAAAAACCCAAAACACCGAGGCCTGAAAATCACACCAAATTATTTAAACAATTTAATACTTAATGGTATGCAACTGCGGTACAGGATACACACTAATGTAGTACCAGTTCTTTGAAAAATCTCATCGCTAAATGTATCACATATGCATTGTGTTACATTAGAATAATGTATTTTAATCACCCAAAGGAGATGTCTAAACAGCACAACTACACAGTCTTATTTAGCATTAAACATCCTTGTGAGCTGAGGTAACCTTATAAAATCATGCTTAAATAATGTAAAACACGAGGCGGCACAGAGCAATATGCATTTTTAATTAGTAAAGTGACTAATATCGAGTGTGTGCTTTGAGGTTTTTGTTTCATTAAAAATGTATCTGTTTTTCCTGCAGCTGAATATCTGTATTCTACACCTGAACAGCTTTTTAAAAGGCTTCAGAATTTCTGCAAGAGACCAGATATTGTAAGGAAACATCTCTATAAGGTAGTTGTTCCGAATAGTTTTACATGATATAATGCCATATTGAAGTACAAAGGAAAAAAAGAACCTTAAAAAAACAACATTTAATTAACATACTAATGTTTAAAGGAAACATGCTAGGGAGGGATATTAGTCGTTACACTAACAAGGATTAATTAAACTAGATGCCAGTTGTATTAACCTAGGTCTTATGAAATACGTGCACTTAATGCATGCTACATGCTTTTTTTTAATTTATTGTTTTCTAAAATGACTGTCCTTTACATTTGGACCCAAGAGGCTTATAAAAATGAACCTGGATTAATGCAACTCATTAGTTTAAAAGGAAAATAAAAGAAAGATCCTACAATTATACTAATGAGGATAAGCCTACCTTCCTTTCCTAATTTAATCTCCAGTCCTCGGAAAATGCAGGTGACAGGTATCAGGTAAGATTTCTCTGCCTTTTGGAATTATTTGAAATATTTTCATAATTATGTTCATTTTAACTCTTTGCTTTTTAAGGTATGTTGAACATAAAAAAAGTTGCTCGGAAGCATACTTTCCTGGTGTTTAGCCTGTCCCGTGCTTTGCAGTCATTTACGTAGAGAAAGTGCGGTTTTAGTGGCAGACCTTCCATTCAAGGTTTGATGGAGTGTTCAATGTTAAACCCACTTTCACATTTTTAAGGGGTGTATTTATACTGCTAGGAGTCACTCTTTTTTTTTTTTTTTTTTTTTTTTTTTCCCCCCTAATTAATTGCGCAATTGTAGATGAAGCACTAAATTTTACATGATTCCAGGGAAGAGCTATTATTCCACGATGCTGCTTTTAGAAAAATACTTGCTATTTTCTGCATGCCGGTGTGTAAACTCAGGGCGTTTCTTGACTTGTAGGGTCCTGGCTCTGCCGTGGGCAGGTTGGATACGCGTTACTCCTGCACGACAAAGGTCTTCCAGGTTGGAAAAAAACTAAATTCAGCTGGAAGTCCTTCAAGGCTTGGGAGCGCCTGGAAATATTTGTGTTACCTGCGCAATAGAAACGCGGTCTTTTTTAGCGTGCCCTGTCTGTCGCCGTCCGGGCACAGTGTTAATGAGCAAGCGGAGTAATCTCCTGCTTAATTTGGAGGCTCACGCTGCCAGCAGACCTAACCTCATCTCTCCACCTTCCTCCCTCTGGGGACCAGGACGTGTTGGGTCTCGCTGTGTGTCGTCTGCCTCTCTGCCCCTTTCCCCCCACACATGTAGCAGGAGGAGCCAGGGCTTAGCCCACGCCGGACTTTTTTTTGTGACCTAAAAATAGACATTTACATAATGATACATCAAAGATGATGGCGTTTCTGCAGGAAACAGTTAAACTTCAAGGAAAAAAAAAAATAGGAGAGAACCAAAAATGCAATTTAACACCCAATTTCAAGCTCATTATCTTTCATTGTCTATTAACTTGGCAATGGTTCAGAAGGTAGCTCATAATAGTTTAAAATGCTGACTGAACACTTCCAGTGTTCAGCGTTACTTCTTGAGTCAATAGTATTGTGTAGTTATTCGTGGTGGCTTCAAAGGGAGAACAGTCCTTAAACGTTTACCTTGCCGTTTCCCAATGCTTCAAGCTCAGCTAATAGTTGCGTTCGCGTGGATCTTCTCTCTCTGCCTGGATCCCCAGCTCCTAAACAGGAGCCAAGGCGCACTGAAAATGGAAATAACGGTAGGGCAAATACCGATATAAAATAATACGGGTTTAAAGTGTTTGCACAAGCCCCGTAAGCAAAATGCTGATTTTCTTTTATTGAAAAAAAAATCCCTTGGGGTGGTTTGCAGGCAGAAGCTGAAGGTGTTTATCCCACCCCTCGTACGTGGGCACTATTAACCGTGCAGCCCCGTTCAGAGCTTCCCAGTGTCTGCGACAGGTAGCAACCGAGCTGAACGGGAGGATGGCTTTAAAATGAGTAAAGCAGAGCCTAATCCAGAACCTGTGAGCACCAGAGAAAAGATCCCCGTTGTCTTTAATAGGCTTTGGATCAGCTCGGAGAATACTGTTAGAGTTGTCTTTTTGTACCTACGCCCACCTACGCCAAGTCGTTCTTTTCGCAATGAAACGATCCTCAAAACCTCCTAGAAAAACGCTAGCTTGGGTACGTGCTGTTCGTGTAATTATCGTTGGAACGATGCTGCTTTTTAGGGAGCTGGAAAAAGTGAAATCGTGAGGGTTACCCAGCGCTTCCACTGTATTTTCACTTTTTTCAGATCAGTATAGTGTTATATATACTATAGTAGAATAGAAAAGGGACCCCAGCACAGTGAGGCATACTAACGAGCTATTTTTCTTTCAGAAACCTTCCTGACATGCTCCCTGCCTGAAGTTCATAAAGTAGCTGTGAAGTCTTGAAAGCAAAAATGCTTTAAAAGCAAATACTGCTTTTCTCTACCAGTTGGGGATTCTGCTTCCTAGCTTGGGAAGCAGTCATCATCAGAAGTACTTTGCCTTATCCTTTTACGTACTGTGGGCTTTTTATTACGAAGGATATCCATAATAATTAGGCGGCGGTCTAATTAAACAGGCAGTTTATTCCTTCAGTTGTCCTCAGTGCTTGTGCTGGCAAAGTTTAGGGGCAAAAAGGGGAGAAAAGGCAGCGGGGCACTCAGGTTAGGGAGCCGGCCGCAGGGAATATCCCTGTGAAAATGCGCAGACCAAGGCATTAAACTGCAGTAGCGTCACTCCACAGAGCAGATTCACGCTGGCAGACGTTTTAAAGCATCCCTAATGTAAGCACCTGTGGAAACCTTTCCGAATGATGCATTGCTTACCCTGCGTGTTCTCACAGCACCCAAGGCTGGCGCATTTGCATTTCGACGTTGCCTTCCCCCGGTTATTAACAGAAGATTGAGATGAGTGGAAAGACAAACCTCATTTGTTATCAATTATTTGTTGTGTTTCAGTTTTATGGAATCAAACGTTGCTCTCTGGTTCTGGGTATTTGTGGTTGCCAAAGTAAGAGCCGGAATGAAGCAAGCAACAGCAACGGGGCATCCGTCAGAGTACATCCATAGGACCTGTCAGTGTTTGCAAGCTCTCTATCTAGTAGATTTAAAATTAAAAAAAAAAAAAAAATAGGGCAAAGCATTTGTTTCCGCATTATTTTCTTTAAGTTTACCTTTCAGTTCCCTCACTTCAGTTTCTTAATTTAAAACAGCATGTATAAAGAGTATACAGTGGAAAGGGACAAGAAGAGTTGCCAA
Organism: Burhinus bistriatus; assembly: GCA_013397275.1. Lineage (NCBI taxonomy): Eukaryota > Metazoa > Chordata > Aves > Charadriiformes > Burhinidae > Burhinus > Burhinus bistriatus. The sequence goes on from VYXH01007509.1 coordinate 53,558, forward strand.
AAGCCAGGCATGGAAGGAGCTGACAACTTTAAATAATCTCTCCCAGCCCTCCCAGCTGAATGAGTGCTGGTTGACATGCTGTCAGCTTCAGTTCCTACAGAAAAATCCTACTCTCGCTCGTGCTTGTTTAACGAAGGAAAGAATTTGGCCCACTTTCTGACATTCATCTTCTCATTTCCATCACACTACAGAAGCTCACCTGCCTATGAAAAGACACATGGCGTGATTTTTTTTCTTTCTTACACCACTGTAGAAGGAAGTCTGCTGAATTCAAAGGGATTAAACTGCTGTAAAATCAAATTAAGATCCCAGTTAGACCCTAGACGTCTGAATTGTTTCCAGTCTCAGGATTTGGCTGTGTAGGGCAGTTTGAACAAAACTTTCTTTTTTCTTTTTTTTCAGTCTCTTTTTTTGCTGTGATTTGAGACAAAGCAGTATCTTTGGTATTTCAGGTAAACATGTAGAAGGGCAAACCGCTCCTGGTCCAGCCTTAATGTTTAGACCCAGCTGGGAAAGCCACAGGAGCCTAAAGGTACGGGGTGCTGGACGCGTGAGGATGCGGGGGAGCCCCAGGCCAGGTGTCCCGTCAGCCATTCAGCCCTGTTGCAGGGAGCAGCAGTCGTTCAGAGTTCTTGTGCAGGATATGTAGGAGCCGGGGACGATGCCTCTGCCCTTATCCTTACTCATGACCCAGCAAAACGCCACCAGGAATTAGTTTTTCCGTAAGGATGCTGACTGCTACTCTGGATCGGCACGCCATGTGTTTAATACCATGTTTTTGATAGTGGTGAGCATCAGATATTTGGGAGAAGGCTGACACAGGTAGAAACAGGGTATTGAAGGTCTTCTCTTGGTCTTTTAGAGTTAGAGATTGGTCCTAACCCTGGACTTGGAGACTTTATCATCTTTCATCATCTTCTTGTGATACTAAGTTTTGCCATGATGTGCATAATAGTTCTCCATTTGACATTCAGGCCCTTGGAAACTCCTGGTTTTGTCTTTCACGACTTCCTATAGCAAAGCAGTTCATCATACGTTTACAGACAGCGTTAAAAGCATTTCCTTCCGTTGGCTCAGGATTCCCCCACCTTCAGTTGCATTGTGTGTCTTGTTCTGGAGTTGGTCGCCTGGAAGCAGAAGCTCCCCATCCATCTTTTTCTGTACCATTCATTATTTGATAAACATTTGTCAAACACTTACAGTATCCCAGTCTTTTCCGTCTCTCCTCTTGAATGTTATTCCATGTTTATACTCATCTCCCATCATTCAAACCATCTTGATGCTCAAGAACGGTTTTTGTGCTGGTGTGATCATTGCTTTACAGAGCGTTCCAGGCCATGCCGTCAGTTTATGCGATGTGTTGTACTCTTGATAATTTTCAACCTGTTCCTTATGGAGCCAGCCATGCTGTTTACTTTTTAATCGTGAACGTATATCGAGCAGATGTTTGCTTACAGTGTTCTCCACGTCTTTTGTCCTGAGCTGATAAAGTTAATGTAGAGCTTTATAGGGTATGCAAATAGGACAAATATTTCTATCCGTCCTGCTGGCTTTCCATTCAACAGCAGAGCACGTTTGCAGAGAAAAAAGAAGGCGTTGTATGGAATTTATGCTTCTACCTGGTTAGCATTAGGTGCAGGCTAGTAGGAGGTTGGAAACATGAGTGGGAAACTTGGATTTGCTCCTTGAGGTGCTTGGTTTCCAGTGGGTGTGATACAAAATGGTTTCAGAGATGGTCTGGATCTGCTTCTCAGAGCCTGTATGGGGAGGTTATAGCAGCCTGGGAACTCTGGAGTGCGGCATGCTGTGTCCATGCTGTCCCATCTCTGTGTCAGTGGGATCCTAAGTAAAAAGTGTATAACAGAAGAATTTCTTATGTAAAAGAAAACTTTGGTTACTTGTTTAGAATGTAGAGTCATAGAGTAATTAAGGAAGGTATCTCTGGAGGTCATCTGGTCAGCTTCTGCTCAAAGCAGGGCCAGCTTCGAAGTAGGATCTAACTTCAAAGTTGGGTTAAGTTGCTCAGGGTCGCATCCAGGTTAGACTGAAGTCTTGACATTTTTCATTCCCGTATGTGCGGCCAATATAGGTGAAATCCAGCTAGCTTAGGAGGTTTGCACGGGTGGGAAGTTCTGCTGGACGGGGGGATACAATTTAAGCATTTTGGGTCAACCTTAGGTCTTCAAGCAGCATGTGGGTCTGGAAGCAGCTGTGGTAGAGCGAGGTCTGCTCGCTAACGTGGATCCTCACTGTGGAAGAAATGAGCTAGCAGGTACGCTGTTGAACTTGCCTTCTAGGTCATTCTGGGATCCGGCCGTACATTTTTAGACACATATATAAGTATGCATATACATATATGTATGTATGTGTCCTGCATCTGATCTTCTCCCAGAGCTTGCCTTGCTCTTGGCTCTCTGAGATACATATCTAGGAGATGTCGGCTTTCTGAAAATGTCGGTCTATAGCTCGTAGCAGTTGGCTGCACTTGTAGAGCAGGAAGAAAGTGTTTGTTGAGAAAGCAGTTATGTGTGCATCTTTCAGCATAAACACCAGGACTTTGAGCTTTTTACTATAACAATATTAGATAGCTTCCAATTTAGTTTTAGAAAGTAAATGAGAACTGGCAGACGAACCACAGCTGCTGCAAAATGGTAGATGGAGAAATGGGTCAAAGGAAATATGATGGACTTTGAAAGAAAAGTTGCAAAAAGCATGGAAACTTATTTTTTTCAGTAAAGTATATTCAAATTACCTTGAGAAAGGAAGCCTGAAACTGTTTTCCTAATGTAGTTGGTCAGTGTGCTCTGAACCATCCTATGCAAGGTACCCACCAGCATATCTTGCATAGATTCGCATCCACCATTTGATGTCTAAAGACATTTTTGTTTAAAGACAGAAAGAATGAAATGAGTTTTAAAAGGCCGATAGAAGAAACTGCAGAACCAGACCAGTTTGTTCAGGGAAATACTATTACTCTGCTGAGGAGTATTCTATAGCTCTGACTCGGGCCTCGCGGTCCACCCATTTCGTGGAAACCAATGCTGTCTTTTGATGGTGGTTTCTAAAGGTGCTTGGAGTTTGAAAGTTGAGCTCCAAAAGTAATTAATACAAACTGCTTTTCACCCTGATTCTTCCCCAATACTCACTTACGGGGGAAGGAGCTGGGTCACAGAGTAAAGCTGACCCGGTACAAACTAGCCTTGTAAATCACTCTGCTGTCTTGCCTGCCAAATCTCAGGTTTTGTGCTGAGTAATAGTCTCTAATTCTTAATTCTGTTAAGGTAATTCTTTTAAAAGTGCATAAAATGTATGCCAAATGAGTACTGTCTGCTTGAACTCCAGCCGTCCTGAAACAGCAGGTCTGAATGGATGGATGAACAGTCCTTATTAAATTCTAAAGGTTAACTCTGAAGTCTAATGATGGCAGTGTAGATATGAATTACTCCAGCACTGATCTCAGAACAAAAGAAAAAAAAAGTTGATTTTATCATGACGAATATTGTACTGCTACTGACAACTTATTATGCTGCTTGTTCTTCGTGGGGAGATCTTGCTTTGTGTGAAAACTTTGCTTCTCTTGATGGTTTTATCTCTGCGTATTTAGGAACTGTTGACTGACTCAGTATTCCTTGAAAAAAACGAATGCCCAGACCTTTGCAGAGTTATCCCCCCCCCCAAAAAAAAGGAGTTGAATTTATTCTCTCCAAGGTTACTCTAAAATAAGGCCAGAAGCGAGATCGATGGTGGCCGCGCAGGAGAATTACGCCCTCGCTCCTGCTGGCTCTTGGTTCCATCATGTCTGAGGGCGAGAGGGGCAGGTTGGTCCCCACGAGTGTTCAGTCCTTGATGTGTCTACCAAGACCACCAGTAAAGCAGACGGACGTTTGATGGTGCACGTCCAGGAGCAAGTAACCTGGGGCTGCCGACCAGCTTACCAATCTTGACCAAAAAACCCGCTGAATTCACCCCGTTTACAAATACCGCTGCGTAAGCGTTCTCCGACCGGCTCCCTTCCACCGCGCCTGAAACCATGGGTGTTGCAAAGCGTTTCGGCACAGAGCCGCGCTCCTTCCTGCACAGGAGACGTCCCTTCCGTGTGCCGGCATCTAACGCGGCTTCGTACGCTTTTCTCCTCTGCTTCCTCGTAGGGCGAGACGGCTGGCTTTTCTTGGGCAGCGCTCGGCGGTAAATTCAGGTCTCTGCTCGCAGCAGAACCGAGGGAAGATTTGTGACAGATGGGGCTAAGTCACAAACTTGCAGCCTCAGGCAGAATTGTGGAAGTTTCCAGAGTGTGCCCATATTTACCTGATCAGAGAGAAAAGAAAATCTGCAGAGGAAGCCGAGCCTGGCTGCTTGTCATAGCTGACACAGAGCCATCTGCCACAAACCTGTGGCGGCTTCAGATCTCCAATCCCTGCCACCACCCCAGCTCAAATTAAATACAGATTCTTAGAGACGTTATGATGGTTACACATGTCCTCGGCATCACATGCAGGAGACTGTTCAAAAAAAATATGTGGCCTGTTGTATAACCGCACTCATGTATCCCATATGTGGTGCCACATTGAATTTCCGGTTGAATCTGTTTTTATCCTTTGTACTGGATGACATGGTGCCTGAATTCTTTCTTTTCGCCGACACGATGGCAGCCAAGCTGCAGCTTCAAACGCTCACACTTGGCTGAGTTTCTACCTAGGTTGCCAGGTTATCATTGGAGCCTTATTGTGTCCTCAAAGGGCCACAGGGCCTGAAAGGAGGATCCGAACGCTGCCGGACTAATTGGGCAGCCATCTCCGGGTTGTTTGGAGGCAAAGGGCTGCTTTAGCACTTTTTTTTTTTCTTTTTTTTTT